>BQNB010040366.1:7771-47462 GCA_026074375.1 Tanacetum coccineum
GACAAATCTCCACTGGTAACTTTAGGAAATCTACCAATTTTCTTGAAACCAAATTATTTATGCTACAACGATCAATAATTAAATAACATACCAAATGTTGATTAGAATTTTCGAATGAAAAATCTTGGTTGTAGATACGCGATCCTCCTTCTTTTCCTCTTCCCATTCTTTAATTCTTTCATTGTTGAACGGGGATTGGTTGCTTGCGCAATTGCCTCCAAAATCGCCTATGGTTGGACGAATTCTTCGACCTTCATGTTTGCTACCATCGCGATTCTTATGGATTAATGCCCCACCTATGATCACGGAACGTAGTTCTTGTAGCATGGTGTAACACTTGTCAAGTTCTGACATGGATTTGATAAAACCATGATCCATGTACTCTCCAGACCATACCCCACCAACAGGTTTTTGAATCTTCTAAATCATTCACCATCCAGGATACTAACAAGCTCTAGATACCAACTGACGCAGAATGAAAGCGTGCTATAAACCCTAACTAAGGTTCAAGACGAATCACAAAGGGATAAAAGACTAAAGTCTTGATTTTATTGATAATTGAATATTGAATGCCTAAACAATAAACCCAAGCCATATATTTATAAAAGTAAACTAGGGGAAAAAGTCAAGAATAACAAAAATATAGAAACTAAATAAAAGTCAATAAACAAAATATGAAAACCATATTTTGTTATTAATATTAAAATTCTCCACCTTTAAGATTAGTTATTTTTGGCAGTACCTTTACTTTTATCATGCTCTAAGTGATCCATATATTCTTGTGTTAGCTCTTAAATCATGTCCTCAGTGGCTGCATCTTTATGGCTTTTCAGTATTCCTTCTGCTTTCCACCAACGTCCTTCCACAATAGCATTTCACAACCTCTTGTAGCGTCTGGTATTGTCTTCCTTTGCTGTATCTTTCACCGTTACTATTTGTGTTGCAGTTCCAGTTCCCAAAACTTGTGAAGCTGAACCTGCTGCATATCACATTTCATAATTTTAGTTCAATAATGCCACTATGACAAATATAACCAAATAATGCATTAACAGCATTAACATAGTGCTGGCAAATATCATTAACTTAATTGTGCAAAGAGTTACATGGGCATACAATTTTTTCTACCAATTATATCCGCGCTCACTAAAATTGTGGGATATCTTTGTTTATATTGTGGACTCGATCACTTATAAATGTAAACATATATACTTTTATAATTGCGAACAACTTTACATTTCCTCATTTCCCTAGATAAAAGTGTGTTACTACAACAAATATGTCATTTATACACAGTTTTACTACGAATTTAAAAAAACGTAGAGTATGGTACGGTTATAACCTATTTGTTCACAAATAGGTGTAAAGAAATTTAGACAAATAGGCGTGTCTAATTAACACTACTACAACAAATATATCATTTGTATATAACATTATTATGTTTATAAACGTGTACAATGGTTTTTAAATGCGTCCAAGTAACTTAGTAACATATTTGTTGCAGTAAAAAACTTTTATAACAAAGTGCGTACAAATGACATACTTGTGCACGCATTCTTAATTGAGAAATGCTAGACTCACATAATTTTTACAAAAATATCCACACGTATAGGTGTCCCTTGATTATGGAAAGTGAAAAAAAAAACTTCATGCAACCTAATTGGTACATCTCACATGCCACATGTATATGTGGGTTTTTGTGCCGTCTATACTAAGAAAACGATATTGTAGAACTACGAAAATGATGAGTTACAGGTTCTTAAGGTCATCCGATTTAATAGTACAAACTTGATTGATAACAGCAAAACGAAAAAATTTGTAGCTCACTACATAATACAATAGTGATTCGATAAAGTTGTATACCAAGACCATCTAATAATTAACGCAAAAAGATCTACTGCTAATGTAATAACAGAAACACACCTTGCTGTGCTGTGCTTATTTCAGGGTCATAAATTGACTTTAGCTTCCTCCAAACAGCTCTTTCAGATTCTAGATCAATGACAGTACTAAGTACATCTTCGCTTAGTGAACCGAAAATCCAACCTTTTAGAAGACTGTCATATTGTTTCTTTATCTCATCAGTGGTAGCACCCGGACCTTGATATTTAGAATCAACAATACAGCGCATTTTCTGACTCTCCATGAGACAAAGCATCTGCGCTTTCCATATATTGTACTTGCTTTCACCGGAAAGCTTCACCGAAACAAAGTTGGACACATTAGCATTTGACGCGTGCATGTATTTCAACTCTTCCATTCGTAAATATGAAACGTCAACTGCATTCAATGGATCCACCATTTCGATAGCTCTTGGTTCTAGTATGCTGAGACTTAACAAGTTTTAGTGGCTCCATGAAAAAAAAATATAGTGTTCAATGTGTTGACACTTTATAAGACCAATGGTTTATGGTTATGTATAAAAACAAATGTTATTTCTCACCTGTCAAGAAACATCGAATGGATGCAATAATTGAATTGCTGAAGATAGGTTTGAAGTAAAAAACTGAATGAGAAAATAGAGTTTACTGGTCAACATACGTTAATATTATTATAGCAGTAAGTTTACATAAGCTGCATTTCGTCATTAAAAAAGTGTTTTATTTTCTTTTTGAACGGCAATTGTTTTCACACCCTATACCGCCTATCTTCCAATATATATCTCACAAATGCTTCCATCGAGGCTTGAACCCACAAACAACCAGTGAGATGTTCACACGAAACCCATAGATTTTTCTTACCAAGTGTAAATTACTAAATTTGATAAAAGCTCTTGATTTATTTTAATATACTCGCTACATATATCGAATTATATCTGATTACTCTTCTGAATTTATGTTTAATTGGTTTAATGTGCTTATTGGGTGAATTTAAATCAAGTCGAGGATGGCATTCGAATCGTTTTTTTTTTCGAATAACCTTCCTATTTCGGTAAATCTTTTTTATTATTTAACATTAAAGTAGATATTTACATAGTTGGTGTAAGGCAACACGCAATAAGATGCGGCTGCTAGACTTATATGAACTATTCTGGCTTTTCACAATTTTATTCTGATTTTATAATTCTCTCGGTAATCCCTTTTGTTTCCTCTAAGGTATAATATGGCATGGATCCTACGAAATTATTATATTCCTAAACACAATTGCATCTTAAATGGTATTCAACTCAGAATCTCTAGCTAATGTTCAAATTCTTGAGGGAGCGGACCAGTATTGTCCACTAATTATTCTTTTAGGTAGAACAAGGAGCGTATGGGGGAATTATGAACCATGATAAGATCGGAGGCCCATATCGGGATGGTGCATCTACCCTTAGTTAACCAATGATGGCTCCCTCCTTTTTCACTCCTCCTACCGGTGTCTTTCACGTTGGAAATGGATTAGTGAAACCTTCTACTACCGACTTTCTTAGATTATACCTTACAATTCTGTTTATGGTCATTTGCGGTTGAATAAAATTCCTCTTTCAACAAGTAAGGGGCACTTAGCTCTTTTGCCATGTTTTGGATATTGATAAATTCGCTAAAGTTAATCGTCCTATGTGAACCACTACATCTCTTCACCTATGAATTACTGCAATATGGATTAGTCGTACTTACCATTCTGTATCTTATATGTCACATGTCAGCTTCGTATAAAGAGACAAAAGGATTAAGTTATGTAAGACCTTAAATCGACTAAGATATCAAATGGGTTGGAATTCTCTAGCCTATAAGGTAAGATAAACAATCCAGTGTCATCTAACTTTTTGGGCAACTTATTTTGGACAAACATAGAACCATTTTTACTTAACTCAAGACTCTAAACATATTTGTTAAAAATGATCGTTATATATAGAGAGATGAGCTAAATTTTTTAGTAAACGGTAAATTTAAGTTCCTAAGACTCTTAAAATTATATTAGTATTTGTTACAGGTTCTTTTATGATGAGGTGTTTCACTAATTTGATGAATGTCACGTTATTGTGAGTTGGAGTGTGCATTTGGTCTTTTGGGGTGCTTAGATTTGGTATGAAACACGTTTTGATTTGGTCGACCGTATGATAAAAATTAGAAGGCCTTTGGGTTACACCTTCCTTTTAAGGACAACAACGAGCAGAATAGAAAAACTGATGATGTTGAAAATTGACATTTGAGTTTGAGTTCTTGACGGTGTCTACTTAGGGAATGTTCCAATAGTCATTTCGGTATTGATGACTCCATGAAAGCCATTTCAATTTTTCTTGTCATTTTGCTTTTGTTGTGTTGAAATCGGTGTTTTGTAAAAGTGGTTATATAAGAGAAATCCTTAATCTTCAATGTTTGATTGATTATTAAAAACTTGATAAGGATAATTGAAGGTATTGCTCGCGAATTAAATGTTTGGTTAGAAACGATTAGGTGGATATGAAAATTTATTTTAAGCGATTTGCTTGTTTTTTTCCACTTAAAGTATTGGGTTGATGTTATTTACGACGATAGGTTTAATAGGATTATATCAAGATTGGTTGTGTCGTATATGAAAGTGAACTCGTATGGGTTTAAAGACTTCAAGATGATTCTTGAGTATTATATTGCTCAGTATTTATTAGTCTGTCAAACATTAACTTTAGTGTGCTGGTAATACTAATGAAAAAATTATGCTAAGTAGTTAGTACTAGTAGTAAAAAGTTACTACTTCTAGTTACTACTGTTAGTATAATTAGTATTGTTAGTCTAAAGTTACATTGCTGCTAGATAGAAGTTAAACTGCACAAAGGTGAAGACTGAAGAATTATATTAAGTCGTTATACTGTAGTTCTAAAGTTTGTACGCTTGTATATGTTTTGTAACTGCTAGAGTAAATTTCTAAGTAGTTAATTGCTGATTTCGTGCTCAGTTACAAAACGTGCTGAGTAATTACAACTGCTGAAAAGGTTTAATGCGTGTCAGAGATGAGTATTCGCAAAGACGTTAGAGAAGAGATAAAAGATTGTTTGAAGAACAATAATACTTATGAAGATAAGTATCAATTATTTGTTAAGAAGATATGTATAAACTTATTTGTTTAAAAGATTATGTTTACTTATAGGAAAGATCATAATCACTTGACGCGTTTTGTAAGCCCATTAGGGTTTTCTTAGTGTATAAAAGGAACCCTACGGCATATATCTAGATATTAGTTTTTATATTAGTTTTTCATATCAATTTTTATATAGTTTTCATAGTTAGTGTTCATAGCTATTTTGTAATTCAAAATAGTATTCAATATATTGAAAGCTTAGTAAAGATCTTGCTTTTACTGTTTTATTATTCTTCTTAGTATTGCAAACTAGATTCCGCATAGTTTGTGATATTCTCAATCTTAGTTTCTACAATAGTTGTCTTGGATTTATCCAATATAACTAAGCTTTAACAAGCTAAGTAAGATTTGTCAAGAAGGGATCAACATGAACCACTTACCTCCCACTTCGTCGGTACATGAGAACACATAATCAACAAAAGCTTGCTCGGGATTTTCCATGAAATCATGTATGTCATGGGACCACTACATATCTCACATGAAGAAGCGATTTTATTAAGTTAAACGGATGTTCTGAGAGCATTTTGGGATCCATAAAGTATTTCACTTGATCTTCAAGCTCAATGAGCTAACAGTCGGAAAGACTAAAAAGGTTAGAAATTCATTTGACCGGCTTTGCACTATGATCTCACAAGTCAATCCAAATTTCATTGTCATAGAGGGTTAAGTCTTCTATATTGGCCCACGATTCCTTAGCATTCTTGTCACGAAGTTTACCACCAGCCACATGGTTGATGGCTCGCTTAGTCATTTAACTGAGTTGAGCGTAAAAGGTTTGGATTTGAAGAAAAATATCAATACCGTGATGAGGGACTTTTTGGAGTAAGTCCATGAAATGAGTCTGCGGATCGTATAGAGAATCCTCATGATATTGTTGAAACATCAAGATATTACTTTGAGGTTTTGTAGTTCTTCACGGTAGGAAAAACTGAATGAGGAAACGGTTTGTGAGACCATCCCAATTCAAGATAAACCCCGCTTGTTGTCAGGACTAAGAATAGCAATATAAATGAAGGTAAAAACATGCATGCATTTATAGATTCAAAATTGGTAGCAAGTCAAATCGAAGGATCATACGAGGCCAAAGGTGAGAAAATGAAGAAATATAAAGAAAAAGTCCTGGAGGTAGTTACCCACTTCAACAAATTTCAGATCAGCCACATACCAAGATAGCAGAATAAAAGGTTGACACATTGAGCAAACTAGCAGCAGTCTAATTTGACCATTTAACAAAGGAAGTATTAGTGGAAGTACTTAACAAACGGTCAGTGGATATAACCGAAGTAAACATGGTGGTGGAAGAAGAAGGAAGAACCTGGATGACCCTGATAAGGGATTACATAGAAAAGGGACTCTGCCAGATGATCCGACCAAAGGAAAGCCCTCAACTAAAAATAAGTAATTATGTCATAGAGGATGGGACGTTGTATAGGAGATCCTATCTTGGTCCATTGCTATGTTGCATATGTCTGTTACAAGCAAACTATGTAATCATGGAAATACACATGGGCTCTTGTGGAATGAACAATGGACTAAGAAGGGTGGTTTATAAACCAATGAACACCAGATACTATTGTCCAAGTATGCACAGAACTCCAGCAGCGAAATCAAAAGTTGCGATGCATGCCAAGCATACGCGGTGGTACCAAGACTACCGAAGGATGAAATGATTTTGGTTACATCGGCATGACCCTTCATGAAGCGGGGGATAGACATCGTGGGTCCTCTCCCAGAAGCACCGGGGTAACTTAAGTACCAGATAGTTGCAATTGATTACTTCATCAAATGGCTAGAAGCCAAACCAATGGCCATCAAAGCATGGAAACAGGTCAAAAACTTTGCTTTTGATAATATTCATGTGTGCTTAAACACACATCGTTTTTACCCTAGAAAACACTCTAAAAAGGACTAATAACCATAAAATATGAATAATTATATTGCAAATATGTTTGGTATGTGTTATTATGTCTTGCAGGTACAAAGGATTAAAAACAAAGCAAAAATAGTGATTTTCGGGTGAGTTTCGATGACGTTTTCACGTTTATCGAGATTCAAACAAAGTCGTAAAAATACCCCGAACACTCCATTGGATAGAGCATGAAATTACGAGTGCATCGATACCTTTCTCACTTTTTGAACCGGTCCAAATAATATTTTTGAACCGGTCAAGTTTCTATTTTGACCTTATTATTTAAATGGATCTGTCCCATTCTTATAAGCCCATAAAAGAATATTAATTGCATAATATAACAGAGGTATGCTCCAGCGCAGCTGGATGCACCCTCACCCTACAACCTTAAGGTCTCGAGTTCGATCCCAGTTGAGGTGTCACACCCCTAAACGAGGCCCGGACGGAATACGTGTCCGGGGGCGTGACGTCATAATATACATCACACAAAGTACAAAGAACGACCTCTAAGGGGTACGTTTTAGAAATAAACATTCATTGCATCGATAACATAAATTAAGTTATTACAATACTTATATAATTTAAAAAGGGGTCAAATGCGGAAGCGTAAATAAGACTTAAAAATTGTAAACGATGTTTAAACAATAGATAAAGATTCTTGAAACCTAGGCCATGCAAGGAGACACCATATAGCAATCAAAGACATCCACAACTAAGCACCTGAGAAAAACATGCTTAAAAACGTCAACATAAAGTTGGTGAGTTCATAGGTTTAAGTAAAATATTTACGAGGACCAAAAGGATTTAGTAATTTCTATTTCATTCCGAGTAGCATGAAAAGTATTTGGTAACTGATATCGTTTAATAAAAGTAGTGTGAATCTCACATTCCGAGTGTGTTGACTATTGTACCATAATAAACATATCACACAACAAAAAAGTTTACGAATTACCCAAGCTCATGACACCAAAGCCTTAACAAGTTGTGTAAATCCTAGTCTTTTAGATTCGTCTCAAATCGATGTTTTGCCAAAACACCCAAGTACTACCTCAAATGAAATGCACCCACTGGCCAATGTACTCATCCAGAATTCCGGGTGGGGGTGTAAACCACAATAGATCTATTCACAGCATTCGTGCTTACATGAAGTAATTAACGGTTCATGATAGTGTGTACTACGTGGCAATAGAGAAACTTAGGTAATATGTAAAAGTTTGAGGTACTTGCATTCATAGTAAAAGCAACCACTATATTCGTAAAGAGTTAAAAGTATTTGTATCCGTAGTAAAAGCAACCAACGTATTTGTAAAAGCTTTAAGTACTTGTATTCATAGGTAAAAACGAGTGTGAAATCAATCATGTAAACGAGTTTTGTAAACGAGCATATAAATAAGTTTGAAATCATTAGAGTAAACAAGTTTGAACGAGCATGTTTCTCACCCCAAAAAGTTATAAAGAATATGTAAAACAAGTAAAAGGTGGGGCTATAAACTCACCTTAAGCGAATCAGTGAGTGATGGAATAATCAACGAGAGGTATGGCGAAATCGAATGACTCTAACCGCGACCTAATTAAAGGGACACGCTTTAGGAACGTGAAATAAATAATGAAACGTCGTATAAGACGCTTATAAAAGAAATAGACAACCAT
Source organism: Tanacetum coccineum (assembly GCA_026074375.1). Lineage (NCBI taxonomy): Eukaryota > Viridiplantae > Streptophyta > Magnoliopsida > Asterales > Asteraceae > Tanacetum > Tanacetum coccineum. Next base: position 16,368 of record BQNB010040366.1, read on the forward strand.
ATGTGTTTATGATTTAGTTTATTTAACAAAAACGTGTCTTTACTAACTCATTAGGTTTATATAAACGTTACGCCATTCTTATGAAAATTTGCCATTTTCAAAAAGTTACTATTTTAGGAAACTTTATATTTTCGGAAAGTTCTAAGTTTCGGGATGTTAATACCGTCCCCTATATTTGTCAAGTCCATAATTTCAAACGTACTAACGAAACCTAAACGCCTACTTTTCATTTCTATTTCGCTAATTTGTACTAACTTACTATTTTTAGTAACGTTCAACGGTATCACTTTATCATTCTTAGAAAACTCCTAACCCTTTGTAGGATCCCGTAACACTTCACTTCATAGAATCAAACACGAAATCGGAACAAGAAAATGAGAAAGAGAGTGAGTTTTGAGAGAGAAAGTGAAAAGATATTTTAGATAGAAATGAGATAGATGTGTGAGATAGATATTTTCTTAGTTAGAAAATATCTATATATATACCCCTACACATTTAATGTGACGTGCGGGATATTTAACTAGGACTCGGGCTCGGGTTTTGCTTGGGATTAAACCCGAAACATATACAATATTAGTTTAACTATCGAGCCCGATTCTCGATAATATTCTATTACAACATTAACTAATTAAAGACCGAAGCTCCATCGTAGAGTGACCGAACTTCCTTGTTCGACTCAATAAATTGAGGCTAACAATCTCCCCCGAAGTGAGTTCATTGATGACACTCCTTCATGAGATCAGTGAGATTGCTTTTGTCATTTAAGCTCGAGTGTTCTTGGTCTTTGTCTTCGTTGTAAGCTTGTTCCTTCATGCTTTGCGATCTTGACTTTGAGCCTTTGTCATTGTCTTTATCGTCTTTGCCATCTTGCGATCTTGTGTCTTTGACCAACATGCTCATACTTTTGCATTATCTTGAAAGCTTCAAATCAGAGTTTGCGGAAGTCTTTGTCTTTAAATCTTGAGCTTTCTAGATAGTATGTCTTCGTAGATTGAGCATTTGAATGGGATTGAGGTTGCCGTTACCACCGTTTGACCTGCAGGTTTACGTTAGTGATAAACGAGAAAATTGATTTGAAAATCAATCGACGTGTCACTCGTTAAAGTGTTTTTGTAACACATCGAGAGTGTTATGTTTTTATCAAAATTCATCAACCGTCAATTCATTTACTGGACCAAATCGATATCCAGTTGTCACAAGTTTGATTCATATAGAATCTCGCAAGTCACCTACCGCAGTGCTGTTTGATGATGACACTGGAAGGATTTCCATTCGTCATTGTGAATACTAAAGAGTATCACTCTGAATGTTCTGGCAAATATCACAATGATATTGCGTAGGACTCTTGATAACAGCTTGTGAACCTGATGATGTTCAACAAGTGTTTGAAATGGAATGTGTCCTAACGAGATTTTGATTGATCTCTTGGCTTTAGACTCGATTAGTGCATTTTGGTTTTAGTACTCGGAGGCTGGAGCATATTGCCACCTATTCAATATCAACGATCTCGGGATAATGAGATGTCAATAGTTAAGTGTGTATCTCCAGATTGACAAATGAGACAAGTTTCTTTTGAGAGAAACTTGAATGGATGGGAAGGGTTGTGCATTGCATCACTGGGTCCATGATGTCTTTCTTCAATACCAGAAATCATCTTGGTGATATCCGATAGCATATGTATTGACCCGGTTTCTGCCTAGTATATGGAGGGCTTCTTTCTTTTCACCCTTTATCCTTACATTTCTTTTTCATTCTTCAACACTTCAATGCTTACCAAGGACGTCATACTAAACACTTGTTGTGATTGTTCCACGTGTTAACTCAATCTTAGGGCCATTATTCCCATTTAATTCATCTCAATCATACCTAAGGATGCTATCTCTAACTTTGGATTATCCTTGGGTGATCCTCCGGTTCTGGTTGGCATCATAGGTTGATTCCTAAACCTAACCACTTATTACTTCGAATCGTCGTGAATTTAAGATGTTGTCGGGTATAAGATCGAACATAAAACCTTGTCTTTCTGTTCAGCACTTTGAGTCGATTAGTCTATTTTAAATACATTTTCTCCCCTTATTATAAAATAATAATCTCACTAGTTTTTGAAATTACTTGTCGATTAAAATAGTCTTGAAAATGCTTTGGAGAACATATGGTCAGCATGAATGGTTTGGAACATTTTGATAATGTTTTGAATTAAATAGGATGTCGTGATGAATGTATCCAAGAACATTAAAACTTTCTTTTCGAAAAACTCCACCTCAAAATAGAACCATTGAGAAAAATGTTGTCTTTTGAACAAACATTGTGAGGGTTGGAGTGTTGATACACACAATTTTGAAAGATTATTTGAATTGTATCTGTGAAATTCTTGAAAAAAATTGTGTTCAACTTTTTGAAAAACCAAATGTTAGAGGACTTCTCTTCTAGTTAAGGTAAGCGCACTGAAACGTACACTATCCATTTTTCTTGGGGCTAATTCCATTGATTGTACTTGTATAGAACAGCTCAAGGACCGTGAAAACGTTTATTTTCTCGTTGTGAGATAAGTTATAATAACCTTCTTTATTTGAAGTCCGGGTTATGGTACTGACTTTTGAACATAATGCCATTTAGATAATTTGAAAAATGACATGTTTTGAAACTATTTGCAAACTCTCGCTCGAACTTCATTTACACACCCGTGTCAATGTTAATCGACATTTCTAAGCACGTAAATGTTATCGATTCCAAGAGACATGTCGAGAAGAATCTTTTTGGAAATTTTCTGTTTTTCTGATTTTGTATTTTCTTTTTGAAGTTTTATATTTTTGTATTTTGCTTTTCTCAAAAATATGTACATGGTGATGTTTGATGATGATATCAAGCAGTCTCATTTGTCTGTCCTCCAGTTTAGCTGGAGTCAAACATCTCATACCAATCTTCTGACAAGATACTTAACCTCGATACTCAGTAAGGGCTTTCGTAAACATGTCAGCTAATTGGTATTCAGTTCTGACAAAATATAATTCAATTATACCATTTTCAACCTGTTCCTTTATGAAGTGATACCGAGTATGGATGTGCTTTGTCCGTGAGTGTTGTACGGGGTTGCATGAGATTGCTATGGCTGACTGAGAGTCGCAGTACAACGGTATTTTGTTGTAGTTGAAGCCATAATCTTGAAGCTGTGTCCTCATCCACATTACTTGAGCACAACTTGCAGATAACGCCACATACTCTGCCTCTGCTGAAGACATTGTGCAGTTGCAGTTTGTTTCTTTGGACATCAGTACAAGTTTATCACCAAGGAACTGTATCCCTCCAGAAGTGCTTTTCCGAGTATCAAGGCATCCGGCATGATCAGCGTCTGAAAATGCTGTTAGTTCAAAGCCAGAATCCTTTGGATACCAGAGTCCCATGTTAATGGTACCCTTTAGGTATTTAAAGATTCTTTTAACCTCCTTGAGGTGCTTTTGAGTTGGTCGTGCTTGATAACGTGCACAATAGCATACTGCTTGCACTAAGTCTGGTCTACTAGATGTCAAGTACATGAGTGACCCGATTTTACTACGATAATCAGATTGGTCTACGGGTTCTCCACTCAAATCTACATCTAGTTTGGGTTTTGTAGCCAATGGTGTACCAATGGAGTGACAATTGTCCATATTATGCTTTTTCAGAATTTCTAAAGCGTACTTGGCCTGATTGATAAAAATACCTTTTGGGGCTGGTGGATCTGAAGTCCTAAAAGGATTTCATCTCCCCCATTAAGGACATTTCAAATCTATTGAATTAATTTTTATCAAGTTTTGAATATTTTGGATTTGCTCGGACCCAAAAATTATGTCATCAACGTAAATCTGCACAAGTAGAATATCCTCCCCGTATTTTATCTTGAATAAAGTTGGGTCAATTGTACCTTTAGAAAAACCTTTGGACATCAGGAAGTTTGATAGTTCATCATACCAGGCTCTTGGAGCTTGCTTTAATCCATACAAAGCTTTCCTTAGAAGGGTAGAATTTTTATGGATGATCTGGATCACGAAACCTTCAGGCTGAGCAACATAACCCTCCTTCTTCAGTGGACCATTTAAGGAAATGCAGTTTTAACGTCCATCTGATAGATTGGAGTAAAAAGACTTGTGATGCTTTTGGCGTGGCAACAAAAATTCGAACTGCTTTCCAAGCGGAGCAACTGGAGCAGAATGATGTCTTCAAAATCAAATAACCCTCTTCTGAGCATTACCTTTAGCAACAAGTCGTTGCTTTGTTGCGAATTTCAGTCTGATTTCAATCCGTTCTTGTTCTTCCATAACACTTTAGCTTTATGGATCATCTTGCACATGGGTTTTGAGATAGTTTCCCAGTGACCTTTAGTCTGTCGACTGATGAAGCTTCTTCTGCCATTGCTTCGATCCATGCAGAATCAGCCATTGCCTCCTTAATGTTCTTCGGTTCAACAATACTCACCGTGAGCGCAAACATACACATTTCAGGTATGTTGCAGCTGTCGTCTTGTTTGAACTGGCATGATGGATTTCCACGTAACTTGTTCTCCCAATGGCAGATGATCTCTGGGTTCATCGGTAATCATGACTTTGTGGTTGAAATGAATGCACATTGGTATTATCAATGTTGCGTGAGGAAGAGTCACCAATTTCTTGTACCTGTGTACAAAAAGGATTGATAAATTCAGCTTCTTAAAATGATGCATTCGGTGCTTGATCATTGTTGTTGTCCTCAGCGAGATCCGTGTGTTGGATTTGTAATATTCTTCAAGTAAGGACTGAAGAGAAATATTCTAACCCTTGTTGTGACGAATCTGTCTTTTCTGCTGAAGGAACAACATTTTGTCTTGGGGGCACGGGGTCAGAGTTGTCATAATCTGACGCCTTTTGTCCTTGAGGAACGAGGCCTGAAGAGACATTTTCAACAGACATCTCTTGTCGTTGTGGTGCGAGGTCTGAACTGTTGTGATCAGACATCATTTCTTTGATTTCATCAAACTTGATATGAATGGACTCAACTATTAAGCGTGTTCTCTTGTTGTAAACACGATATCCCTTCGACTGAGTAGAATATCCTCCATGGGGACATCCATGGATCCCCTTTTTCTTTCATCTTATCCAGATTTTCCCCATCTCTAGTTATGTAGCAAGTGCAACCAAAGATGTGAAGATGTTTTATTGAAGGTTTCCTGTCATTTATGATGTGATATGCCGTCTTTCCATGAGTGGATATAATGATTGATCGGTTCTGAGTATAGCATGCGGTTGCAACTGCTTCAGCCCAAAATGATAATGGAAGCTTAGGTAGCGAAAAGCATCGTTTTCGAGCTGCCTCAAAACAAGAGTTACGGTTCCGTCTTTTCAACAAACGCCGTTTGTTCAGGTTGTTCGAGGAGTGGACGTTTGATGTTCAATGCCTTCTTCTTTGAATAGCATGGAGTGTCTTGTTCAAGAATTCCGTGCTCTGTCAGTCACGGACAGTAATCACTTGAGCTTGGAAGATTGCGTTGAATCATCGTGGAGAAAGTCTTTAGAGAACTTCTGGTTGTTTATCATTGGATCGTAGAAAAAAAAGAGTCCAAGTGTCTCTTGATAGTAATCACACGATCCACCAGAAAAAATTTTTATACTTATTCCCATTTATTGCTCTGCAAACTCGAATTGGACCACACAAGTCCAGTTGAAGCAATTTTAGCCTCCTTTTGGAACTAGGAACTGCTTTTGTCTTGAATGAACTTCTCTTTGCTTTACTCAGTTCACAAGACAACAAAGTTGATCCTTGAATATTTCAAACTTTGGTAAGCGTGTCCTAACTCTTCTCTTTGATGAGTAAGGTCGATGTAATCGAAGGTTAAGATGAGAAAAGTCTTCGATGCCATAAACCATGAGGAGTTGGTTGAAGCTTTAGCCATGAAACTTATTGGAGTTGATGAAGTTGTTTCTTGAAGAGATATTGTGTAGAGATCAGATCCACGATTACCAGTTAGTAAACGTTTCCTGAAGATCTCTCACGAAGAACATGTAGTTTTCCTGAAAGCATCCTCCAAATCAGATCCACAGAATTGACAAACGGGAAAAGATTGTGATTGAGGCCTTAGACGTAATAAACCCGTTTAATCGTGACATTCTTTAATCAGATCTCCATAAACCTAGAATTGTGAGCAAACTGATCAATTCCAAAACGACAGTACCAGAAATTTCTCCACAAAAATTTCATAAAGCTTGAGATTTGCCCGTTCGTGTGCTTTGTGCATTCCAGATCGTCAACAATGGAATAGGATGTGTTGTACCAATCTTGCAAAAGAGAATTAGAGACGATGGAACATTGGACAATTGGATCCTAAGGAATTTGATTATCTTCAAGAGACTTTTAGTTATCCTAGAGGACTATGTCTATTGTAGGACTAATACTTGTTAATTCATTAGCTTTCCTTATTCTTAGGTAATCATATCCTTTGGTCTTAAGTGGCTTTTGGGTCCATGTAAAAACTTGATGGTCATCTTCTTAGCTATACACATTTCCATTCTGGATTTGTATTCTCATAACAATCTCTTATAGTAAACTCTTGGATTTCTGTAATAGTGGTATCTGATGGCAACTGTTTTCTTAGGGGTTGTGCAACAGATTTGTTCGCTTTTTTTCTGGGTATACTAGATAATAGCACTACATGAGGCTTCGTTAGTTCTAGCATTTCCACGTCTTTCAAGTATCGAGGAACTCATGCATCATGATTAGAAGTAATCACACATTTTCCACATTCTGCACAATCAGCATTTCATATTCGATTAGTGTGGTGGGTTGAATGTTTGTCATTTACACGCACAGTTAATTTCAGAGGTGTAGCGGGGGAGGGCCTGGGTTGAACAAGAGGTGGTATCTGTTTGGAGGGGGGTGGAAGGTGTTTACGTGTGTAGAGATTGGGCCGGTTGTGGGGGGAGTTGCGACGTGCACTGCGGGGGAGAGGGTTATCTGCCACTCGGGTCGTTGGGGGGGGCAATCCGTCCAGGGGTCGGGCTCGGGTGTGCGGCGGTGGGGGGGGTCGGCTTCAGTCGAGAGAGTCGTGCGGGGTGGAGCTTGGTTATCTCGTGATATTTTTTTTTTCGTTACCTGCCGCTTCCTTTTTGAAAGAATTTAAATGAAAAATTTAGACTATGTAGAGGATAGTATTCCGAAGCCAAAGAGGCAAATGTGTGGTGTTTTTCGAAGTTTTGTGTTGTGGTGGACGGCACATTATTCTATACATTCCTGGTTTTTTTAAGCACTTTTGTGTTATTTTATTACGAACAGCTCAATGTGTTTCTTTATTCTACATCTCCTTTTCTTTTTGAGGCAAATTCTGTTGAGTGACTCGAGGGTTGTGAGTGGGGGCTTGTTGTGGTTTTTTTTTATGTTTAAATAATAAATCCCATTTCCGACACATTTTAGTTTTATTAAACCGATTGTTTCGTTTTTTTGGTTTTTTTTTTTTTTTTTGATGTTTTTTTGATAACTTCTCATTTTTTCAGGAATGTAGAATTTTGACAATAAAAAAAAGGTATACGAGTTACGGTTTTATTTCCTTATTTATAAACTGGATTGGTTTTGGGGGGGATGGAATCCGTTGAGCCATTTGGTTTTGATAACCTATCCCACCCCCCACCCCCCTCTGACGCCAGCCCCTTATGTTGGAACACATCTAAGTATAGAGAGATAGGATCCACTGCCTAATTTCCCTTGTCCGTGTGTGTAGTGCCCCCCCCTCCCTGGTAGACCCCCTGTCCCCTCCCCCGCCTATCAAACTCCCTCCTGTGTGCCTAGTCGCTATATAATGGGTTTCCAAAGACTTTTCAGTACTTATTTGTAGCTTGTCTAGTTTATTTTTCGTGTTTTTACCAAAAAAGAGATTGTGGAGTTTCTTCTTTAACTTTTCATTTCTAATCAACCATGTTACTTCTATGGGTCTAGCATTTGAAGCTTTTCAATTCTTGTTATGTTCTTTGTATCGATATTTTTGTTCGGTTTGGGGGCTGGGAAGGGCTTTCTTAGTAGTTTTAAATATAGTCTTAAATGTTTTAAATAAAAACATTTTTTGTGTGATTTTTTTTCTTTTTTACTACTTTCCCCTCGCCTCTCTCTTTTTCCTTCTGCCATTCCTTCCTGTTTCTGTTGTTTTTTTGTTTGAGATGGAGAAGAGATACCACATAACAATAATAATTATTTTTCGTTTTTCAACTATGAAAGATAACAAGATTTGGAAAGGCTCAAATTATACTACTTAGACCAAGAGAACGTCCATGGTGTTGTAATAGGGCAATTTTGGGGATGTTCGTGTTTTTTTTTATTATTTTATTTATTTCTTTATTTTTTTTTAAAGGAAAGGAAATTCTCATTTTTCTCGTTGGTAACAACATGGAAAAGATTTCCTTGGAAAGTCTGTGGCGGACTTCAAAGTTTGATAAACCATTCTGTTTGTATCGACAACACCAAATGCTTCAGCTCAACGGATTTCCAAAACCATAAAGAGTTTTAGGAGAAAAAAAAACAAAAAATAAAAAAGAAACAAAAAAAAAAAAAACGACCTCCTCTCCTTATTTTTCAAATTCTCCTGAAATGAGAAGTTTTCAAACCGAAAAGCATCGTGTTTAATAATAAAAACTAATGTGTCGGATGGTTTATTTAAACAGTCACTCAACAGATTGCTCTCTCGAAAAGAAACAAAGTTGTATTCGAAAACAACAAAAGTGCTTAACCAGGAATGTATTAGAATTGCCCTCAACCATCAACACAAACTAGAAAACACCCACAGTTGCTCTTGTTCTAGGATACTATCTCACATGTCTAAATCTTCCAGGGTAAATTCACACTATAGTGTTAGCAAGACCAAGCTTAAGAGCTTTCAAGTGAAAAGAAAAGGTGTGCCAAAACATTAGTCAATGTGTGTAAGTTTACAAAGAAGGTTCGTAGTCAAGTAGAAGACCATATTAGGGGGAATTTCTAGTATTTCTAAGGAAAACAAAGTTTTGTACTGGTTTGTAATGACAGTTCAAACACCAGAAACTTGAATATGATGCTGTTGTGCAGATTGTGGGAAAATGTGGTTGTTTAATTCTAAATCTGATGCTTGTGTTTCTCGATACTTGAAAGAGTGAGTGCTAGAACTAAGAAGCCTCATGTCAGTGCTATTAGTGCTAGTAACCCAAGAAGAGAAAAGCGAACAAATCTGTTGCAACACCCCATAAGAAAACAGTTGCATCAGATACCACTATTCAGAAATCCAAGAGTTACTATAAGGAGTTGTATGAGAATACAAATCAGGAATGGAAATGGTGGATAGCTAAGAGATGTCCATCAAGTTTTACATGGACCCAAAAGCCACTTAAGACCAAAAAGATATGGATACCTAAGATTAGGAAAGCTAATGAATCAACAAGTATTAGTCCTACTATAGACATAGTCTCTAGGATAACTAATGTCTTGAAGATATCAAATTCCTTAGGATCCAATTTGTCCAATGTTCCATCGTCCTCTAATTCTCTTGCAGATTGTACAACTCATCCTATTCATTGTTGACTCTGGATGCACAAAGCACATGACGGGCAATCTCAAGCTTTTGTGTAATTTTGTGGAGAAATTTCTGGGTACTGTTCGTTTTGGAAATGATCAGTTTGCTCCAATTCTTGGTTATGGAGATCTGATTCAAGGGAATGTCACGATTAAACGGGTTTATTACGTCGAAGGCCTCAATCACAATCTTTTCTCGGTTGGTCAATTCTGTGATGCTGATTTGGAGGTTGCTTTCAGGAAATCTACATGTTTTGTGAGAGATCTTCAGGGAAACGATTTACTAACTGGTAATCGTGGATCTGATCTCTACACAATATCTCTTCAAGAAACAACTTCATCAACTCCAATATGTTTCATGGCTAAAGCTTCACCAACTCAAGCATGGTTATGGCATCGAAGACTTTCTCATCTTAACTTCGATTACATCACCTTACTCTCAAAGAAAGATGTTGTGACAGGCTTACCTAAGTTGAAATATGTCAAGGATCAACTTTGTTCGTCTTGTGAAATGAGTAAAGCAAAGAGAAGTTCATTCAAGACAAAAGCAGTTCCTAGTTCTCAAAGGAAGGCTAAAATTTGATTCACATGGACTTGTGTGGTCAATGCGAGTTGCAAGCATAAATGGGGGTAAGAAGTACATTCTGGTGATCGATTGATGACTATTAAGATCCACTCTGGACTCTCTTTCTCAGATCCAATGATGAAACACCAGAAGTACTTAAAGACTTTCTCAAGATGATTCAATGAAATCTTCAAGCCCAAGTAATTACTGTCAGTTTCCTGACAGCGGACGGAATTTGAAAAGACATCCATGGCCTATTTCATAGAAGAAGGCATTTGAACATCAGACTTCCACTCCTCGAAACCTGAACAGAACGGCGTTGTCGAAAGACGGAACCGTACTCTTGTTGAGGCTGCTCGAACGATGCTTTCAGCTTCTAAGCTTCCATTATCATTTTTTGGGTGTGAACAGTTGTTTTGCAACGCTGCTATACTCAGAACCGATCACCCTCATCATGTCCACTATGGAAAGGACGGCATATCACATCATCAATGACTAGGTAAACCTTCAAAAATTAAAACATATTCACATCTTTGGTTGCACTTGCTACCATAACTAGAGATGGGGAAAATCTGGATTTAGATGAAAGGAGAAAGAAAAAGGGGATCCATGTGTCATGGTGGGATATTCTACTCAGTCGAAGGGATATCGTGTTTACAACAAGAGAACACGCTTAATAGTTGAGTCCATTCATATCAAGTTTGATGAAATCAAAGAGATGATGTCTGATCACAACAGTTCAGACCTCGCACCACAACGACAAGAGATGTCTGTTGAAAATGTCTCTTCAGGCCTCGTTCCTCAAGGACAAAAGGCGTCAGATTATGACAACTCTGACCCCGTGCCCCCAAGACAAAATGTTGTTCCTACAGCAGAGAAGACAGATTCGTCACATCAAGGGTTAGAATTTCTCTTCAGTCCTTTACTTGAAGAATATTACAATCCAACACACGGTCTCGCTGAGGAAAACAACAATGATCAAGCACCGAATGCATCATTTCAAGAAGCTGAATTTATCAATCCTTTTTGTACACGGGTACAAGAAATCGGTGAGTCTTCCTCACGCAACATTGATAATACTGATGTGCATTCATTTCAACCACAAAGTCATGATTACCGATGGACCAGAGATCATCCATTAGAACAAGTTCGTGGAAATCCAACCATGCCAGTTCAAACAAGACGACAGCTTGCCACAGATCCTGAAATGTGTATGTTCGCACTCACGGTGAGTATTGTTGAACCGAAGAACATTAAGGAGGCAATGGCTGATTCTGCATGGATCGAAGCAATGCAGGATGAACTTCATCAGTTCGACAGACTAAAAGTCTGGGAACTAGTCGACAAACCATTTGGCAAGATGATCATAAAGCTAAAGTGGTTATGGAAGAACAAGAAGGATGAAGATCAGACTGTAATTCGCAACAAAGCACGACTTGTTGCTAAAGGTTATGCTCAGGAAGAGGGTATTGATTTTAGAATCATTTGCTCCAGTGCTCGTTGAAGCAGTTCGGATTTTTGTTGCCCACGCAGCAACAGTCTTATCCAATCTATCAGCATGGACGTGAAAACGGCATTTCTTAATGGTCCATGAAGGGGAGGTTTATAGTTGCTCAGCCAGTAAGGGTTCGTTGATCCGATTCATCCAGAAAAAGTCTTTTTTTACCATTCTCTAAGGAAGCTTTTGTATGGGATTAAAAGCAAGCTCCAAGTGCCTGGTTAGTGAACTATCAAACTTCCTGATGTCCAAAGGCTTTTACTAAAGGTACAATTGACCAACTTTATTCAAGTAAAAGAACGAGGGGATATTCTACTTGTGCAGATTTACGTTAATTACATAATTTTGGTATCTGACAAATCCAAAATATCATAAACGATTTGTAAAATTAAGCCACAGTAGATTTGAAATGTCCCCTTTAATGGAGATGAAAATCTTTTAGGACTTCAGATCCACCAGTCCCCAAGTATTTCTTATCAATCAGGCAAGTCACGCTTTAGAATTCTGGAAAAAGCATAATATGGACAATTGTCACTCCATTGGTACACCATTGGCTACCAAAACCCCAAATCTAGATGTAGATTTGAGTGGAGAACCCGTAGACCAATCTGGATTGATCGTAGTAGTTAAAATCGGGTCCACTCATTTGTACTTGACATTCTAGTAGACCGACTTTAGTTGCATGCAGTTAATTGTTATTGTCGTTCGTGTTTCAAGCAATACGTCCCAACTCAACAAGAGCACATCAAGGATGGTTTTTTTTTTTTTTTAATTTTAAGTTTTATAAAAAGGTTAAATGTTTTTTGAAAAAAAAAAAAATTAAAAAAATAAAAAAGTTTTTTAAAATTTTTAAAAAAGAATCTTTTAATACCTAATAGAGGGGGTACCTTTAACATGGGACTCTTGGTTATCCAAAGGATTTCTTGGCTTTGAAACAGACAGCATTTTCAGACGCTGTCATCCGGTGCCTTGATACTCGAAAAAAGCACATCTGGAGGGATACAGTTCTTTGGTGTTTTATAACTTGTGAAGTGGGGTGGATGTCAAAGAAAGAAACAAAACTGCCCTGCAATAGTCTTCCAGCAGAGAGGCAGAAGTCATTTGGGCGTTATCTGCTCAAAAGTTGGTGCTCAAGTAATGTGGATATCGAGGACACAGAGCTTCAAGATTATGGCTTCAATTACAACAAAATACGTTTTTTTTTTGGTATTGAGACTTCAAAGTCAGCCCATTGCAATCTCATTGCAACCCCGTGTTAATACCGTTACAACACTCCACGGAACAAAGCACATCCATACCTCGATATCATTTCATATAAAGGAAACAGGTTGGTGAAAATAAAGGTATTATATTGATTATATTTTGTCAGAACTGAATACAAATTAGTGACATGTTTACGAATAGCCCTTCTGAGGAACGGTTTTAAGTATCTAGTCAGAAGGATATGGTCCATGAGAGTTTGACTCCAGCTGAACTGGGGGGTTCTGCAAATGAGACTGCTTGACAATCATCATCAAACATACCATTTACATATTTTGAGGAAATGCAAAAATACAAAATATATAAACTTCATAAAGAAATACAAAATCAGGGAAAAGAGAAACAGAAAATTTCCAAAAAGAATCTTCTCGACATGTCTCTTGGAATCGATAACATTTAGGTGCTTAGAAATGTCGATTAACATTGACACGGGTGTGTAAATGAAGTTCGAGCGAGAGTTGCAAATAGTTTCAAAACATGTCATTTCTAATTTTTCTAATGGCATTATGTGCATAATGTCAGTAGCCAGTACATAACCCGGACTTCAAATAAAGGAAGGTTTAGTAATTATCCCTACAACGAGGAAAATTAAGTTTCTCGGTCCTTGAGTTTGTTTTACAAGGACATTCAATGTTTTAGCTCAAGAAAAAGGATAGTGTACGTTTCAGTGCGCTTACCCTTAGCGTTAGAAGAGAAGTCCTCTAACATTTGGTTTTTCAAAAAGTTGAACACAATTTTTCAAGAATTTCTCGATGACAATTCATAATCTTTCAAAATTGTGTGTTCAACACTCCAACCCTCACAATGTTTTCAAAAGACAACAATTTTTTTTTCTCAAAATTGGTTCTTATTTTTGAGGGGGTGTTTTTTTCGAAAAAGAAGTTTTTTAATGTTTTGGAATACATTCATCACACGGGACCATTCTTATGTATTCAAAACATTATCAAAATGTTCCAAACCATTCATGCTGACCATATTTTCTCCCAAAGAATTTTCAAGACATATTTTAATCACAAGGTATTTCAAAAACTAAGTGTTTATTATTTAAAATAAGGGGAGAAAATGTATTTAAAATATGATCTAATCGACTCAATGTGCTGAACAGAAAGAAAAGGTTTTATGGTTCGATCTTATACCCAACAACATCTTAATTTCACGACGATTCTGAAGTCATAAGGTGGTTAGGTTAGGAATCAATCCTATGATCCAACCAGAACCGGAGGATCTACCCAAGGATAATCCAAAGTTAGAAATAGCAGTCCTTAGGTATGATTGGAGATGAATGTAAATGGGAATAATGCCGACTAAGATTGAGCTAACACTGGAACAATCACAACAAGGTGTTAGTAATGACGTCTTGGTAAGCATTGAAGGCGTTGAAGAATGAAAAAGAAATGTATGGATAAAGGGTCTAAAGAAAGAAGCCCTCCACACAACTTAAGGCAGAAACCGGGTCAATACATATGCTGTCAGAATCACAAGTTGATTGCTGACATTGAAAATGACATCATGGACCCAGTGATGCAATGCACAACCCTTCTCAGCCATTCGGGTTTCTCTCAACAGAAACTTGTCTCATTTGTCACGGAGATACACAAGTTATCTATTGACATCTCACTCCGAGATTGTTGATATTGAATAGGTGGCAATCTGCTCCAGCCTCCGAGTACTAAAACCAAAATGCACTAATCGAGTCTAGAGCCAAGAGATCAATAAAAATCTCGTTAGGACACATTCCATTTCAAACACTTGTTGAACATCATCAAGTTCACAAGCTGTTAACAAGAGTCCTACGCAATATCATTGTGATATTTGCCAGAACATCCGAGTGATACTAATGTATTCACAATGAAGATGGAAATCCTGCTTGAGCCAGCATCAAACAAGCTCTTGGTAGGTGACTTGCAAGATTCTATATGAATCAAACTTGTGACAACTGGATATCGATTTGGTCCAGTAAATGAATTGACGGTTGATGAATTTTGATAAAAGCTCAAAACTCCCGATGTGTTACAAAAACGCTTTTACAAGTAACACGTCGATTGATTTTCAAATCAATTTTCTCGTTTATCACTAACGTAAACCTGCAGGTCAAACGGTGGTAACAGTATCCCAATCAACCAAAGTCGATTCATTACCACATGTTCATGCTCATTCTACAAAGACAATCTATCATGAAAGCTCAAGATTTAAAGACAAAGACGCTTTCAAGAATAATGCAAAAGTATGAGCATATGGTCAAAGATACAAGGATCGCATGATGGCTTGCCGATGCCAAAAGCTTGAAGGAAAAGATTACATCATGACAAACGACCAGAACACTCGAGCTTAAACGACAAAAGCAATCTCACTGATCTCATGAAGGAGTGTCATCAATGAACTCACTTCGGGGGAGATTGTTAGCCTCAATTTTATTGAGTCAATAAAGGAAGCTCGTTCCCGTGTTCAAGACCTCACTTCAGGGGAGATTGTTAGCCTCAATTTATTGAGTCGAACAAGGAAGTTCGGTCACTCTACGATGGAGCTTCGGTCTTTAATTAGTTAATGTTGTAATAGGATAATATCGGGAATCGGGCTCGATAGATAATCTAATATTGTATATGTTTTGGGTTTAATCCCAAGCAAAACCCGAGCCTGGGTCCTAGTTAAATATCCCGCGCGTCACTTTTAAGTGTCGGGGGTATATAAGGAACTTTTCCTCTTTGGAAAAGTAAGTTGTTAAAGTTGTTAAAAATATCTAAAATATCTTTTCTCTTTTCTCTCTCAATTCTCTCTCTAGTTTCTCTCTCTAGAACAACTCTCTCTTTCTCATTTCTAGTTCTGATTTCGTGATCGATTGTATGAAGTGAAGTGTTAACGGGATCCTACAAAAGTATATCTGAGAAAATTCATGGCAAGAGGTTTTGTTTTTCAGATGGTGGCCCCGTATATATAGGAACACAAAAAAAGAGCCGTTGTCTGGCGGCGGTCATGGCGGTTCCAAATATATTAGGAAGCCGCAGGCTATTAGGGGCCGTCGTAGACTATGCTCCTTCTATTTGACTTTTTAGTTGTGAATGTGTTATCTGTTTTAGAAACCTTCCATTTGGGGGGGGGGGGGAATCTGATTTCTCAATATTATTATTTTAATAATATCATTTTCTATTTATAAATAAATATTTTCCTTTTTATATTTTTATAAAATAACACTTTTTGTAGAAATTTGTTTGTAAGGTTTAAGAAAAATATTTACTTAATCACTAATCATGTTTAATGATTTGTTTATCCATACCTTAAGTGATTTAAACTTAGAAATTGAATTTTTACGGTTACGTAATTTATAAAGTTTATTTTTATCGTAAAATGTTTTTACATTTCGTTATTATCAAAACATCAAGAGGTCGAAAAATATAAATAACGTTTTTAGACATTATTTGTATTAACAGATTTCACAACAGGGCTAAAAGTTTCAAAATAGTAACGAGTGATGGCCCATGTTTGATCTCGTTGAGTTTGTATACCCATTTACAGTCAACTACATTTGCGTTAGGAATAGGTGGAACAAGAGACCATGTGACATTGCGCATGAGGGCAGCATATTCTTCAGCCATGGCAGCTCGTAATTTAAGTGATTTTTTAGCATTGTCAAGGTTGTGGGTTCTATTTCATGGGGTTGTAGTGGTAGTTAGGGAAGGGGTCAAAGAGAACTCGTTCAAGAATGCATAGGTTGTGTCACGTATACTTCCTCATTGATAAAACCGTTCAAGAATGCACTTTTTACATCCATTTTGAATAATTTAAAATCTAAGGCGCAAGCATAGGCTAATATATTTCCTAATATATTCAAGTTCTAGCAATGCCGAGGCATAAGTTTTCATCATTAATCGATGCCCTCTTGGTGGTTGTAGCTAAGCAACTAACCTTGCCTTATTTAAGAAACAATACCTTTCTCGTTTAACTTATACCTAAAACACCCACTTAGTCCTAATAATTATCATATTATTAGGTTGTGGAACTAACTCTCAAACGTCGTTAGCAATGAATTGATTTAATTCTTCTTGCATTGCGACTATCCAAGTTTCATCTCCTAAGGCTTCATTCACATTCTTAGGTTTTATAGTTGATATAAAATAGTAGAAGTTAAGGTTTCCTATTACATTTTCTAAGGGATGGTTCCTAGATTCCTTAATATTGACTATTTCGTCAATCTCTAATGTTTCATCCTCAACAACATTTTCTAGGTTTTTCTTTTCGATTTCCCTAATAGCTTCTTCTTCATCTAAGTCATCATCCACTAAGGGTGATGTCTTAGAGGGTGGAGGAGTTTCATCGAATGTCACGTTGAGTGATTCTTCGATTTTCCTAGTGTGTTTATTAAGAATGATATAGGCTTTACTATTTTGCGAGTATCCTAAAAAGACACCTTCGTATGACTTTGGGTCAAACTTGGTAAGGTAGTCTTTGGTGTTTAAAATGAAGCACTTGCTTCCAAACACTCTAAAATAGTCAAGAGTAGGTTTCCTACCTCTCAAGATTTCATAAGGTGTTTTTCCTAGGATGGCTCTAATTAGGATTCGGTTGAGAATGTATGTTGAAGTATCTACGGCGTTACACCAAAACTTTTGTGGTAACGATTGCTCGTTCAACATGGTTCTACTCATTTCCTGAAGTGTCCTATTTTTCCTTTCAACCACGCCATTTGATTGAGGAGTGCGTGGAGCCGAGAAGTTATGAGTAATACCATTAGCATTACAAAACTCTCCAAATTGCACTTCATTATCAAATTCTCTACCGTGGTCGGTTCTTATTGACACTATTGTACATCCTAATTGGTTTTGGATTTTCTTACTAAATATTTTGAATTGATCGAAAGCTTCGGTTTTATCCTTAAGAAATCTAGTCCAAGTGTACCTAGAGTAGTCATCTACTATGACTAAGGTGTAGCGGTTTCCTCCGTAACTCCGTACGGCGGATGGACCAAAAAGATCCATGTGGAGAAGTTTAAGCATCTGTCGTTGAGACTTGTTCTTAGACTTTGTGACTAACGTGAGCTTGTTTTCCATTTTGCAAGCGATCATAGAAATGTTGATCAAAACTTAAGCTTTGGTAAGTTTCTAACTAATTTCTTAGAGATAACGATTGAATGAGACGCATATCTAGCGTACCTAATCTCCTATGCCCCAATGTGGAGTTTTCATCGATATCGTTGCAAGACCTATTTTGTCTTTCTGGCTTATTCCTATTTCAATCACATTAAAGCCTTTCTGCCTAATACATCTACCTATGACTTTACCATCCTTAGTCGATTTCACTATTCATGTTTAGAAATAGTTACTCTACTCTTAATTATTACGATTTGTCCTATACTTAGCAAGTTATTCTTAATGATCAACATGTTCTCCATTATCTATTTTGAGAGAGTTATGTAGAAAAATCGTACCTTTGCCAATGATATTACCGCCAAGATTACTACCAAAAAATGCGTTCCTCATTGTATTGCTTGTAAGTGGAGAAGAGATTCTGGTTCCCTGTCATGTGTGTGGAGCATCCACTATCTTTGATCCATTCGTCGGGCTCCAAGTAGACTCCAAGGCATATCTATTTATATAAGACAGTAACTCAAACATTTGGTCCCCAATATCTCATGGGTCTAAAGTTGTTAGTGCCAAATGTAACAATCCGTATTTTTGATCAATGAACGACGTCATTAAATTCACTATTTATTTTTTTCTCTCTCGTGCGCGTTTACTTTAATTCTCATCACATAATTAAATAGCGTAAGCTAAAAACTTTCACTTAACGAATAAAACAAGAGAAATATGATTTTTATACATTATTTCCTGACATGAATAGTGTTGGTTCGTTTTTAATAAAACTTTTGGCAAAACATTTTTAGAATCATTTATATATTATTTATATGTGGGTTTTAAATTTATATATATTCTTTTACGGACGATTGGACCACACTTAAACGATAACATTATACATCGGATATAAACATTATTTTATTTTTGTTGAAAGTAATAATCACCTCTTTATATTTTTTTTGTCGGTTACGTAAAACGTTTACGTTTCGCGATTAAATCAAAGTTTTAGGCTTACCCGGATCACCAAATTTTCTACGCTTCACAAATACCCATCTTTATACACAATACATAAAACTTACTCAAATATTGTTGTATAGCTCTCTTGTGACCGATATTTGTGGGCAAGTTATACAAGGTTACTTATAGAAAAAACTCTTCATGTTGGTCAAAAGAGCACCATGCTTTCTTATGCATCACCGATTCCTGTCTTTTGGACTGTGGACCCTACCTAAGGGGACTTAAAGACCATTCACTTAAACCATTCTTGGGACATTCCATGTTCCCTTGACCTAATATCTTCTTATATACATGCATTCATTTAAGAGATATCTCACACATGCATTTAACACTTTGTATTAATCAAACAATAACCTCCCTTTGTGCTCCTTATAGGCCACGACATAGAGCAAGCACCAAACCAAACCCATATAAATTTTTATACAACCCATACACTCCTATACACATCCATTCTAAGGTATTTTCAACCATCGAATCACCATTTATAAGTAATAAGCAAGAAAAAGAAAGCTAGGGTTTTATTAAGGAAAGCTAGGGATATCTTTGTGTAAGCTTGAGTTTTTGTGGCTAAACAGGGTTTAGCAACTTGGTGTCATCATCATCATACCTCATAGGTTTACTGAACTTTTTATGTTTCTTATATCTTCATTTTTTTTAGCATATGTTATTTCTATTTTTAGTTTAATCACATTTAGATTTTTATATGAAAATGAGGATTTAAACTTGAAATGTTCATATGGATTTACTTTTTATATATGTTGTGATATTACATTATATCATGTTAAAATGATGGATAAAATATTGTATCAAGTTATATGGTATAAAAAATGATTATGGGAAATTTGGGTTTTTTTATGGTTTCATAATATGTTTTCAAGATAAAGAAATACTTAAGACAAGTTAAGGTTAATTATGGACTTATATTAAGGTTATAAGATCATTAAAATAAGGTTATATCATGATAAGAAAATATGTACACTTATATAAAAAGTATAAAGTGGTAAAACATAAAAACAAGGTTAAAAAATGAACCTATGAATGTTAGTTAAACATTCTGTCCCAAAGTGCCTTAAAAATATATTTATTTTATGTTTTTATAAGATAATACATTTCACGACGATTGAAAAAGTAAGAAAACTTGTTAAAACGGATAATAACGAAAAAGTTACGTTAAAAACGAGTTTAGACGTTAATAACGAAGTCATAAGAAAATTTTATAAAAAACATTTTTATAAAATTTAAAACAGCAAGAATTAATATTTTAATAAATATTACACATTTTTTAGGATTCAAAAATGATATGAATCGTAATTTTTCATTATACGAACAAGTTATGAATTTCGCGAGTTATCGACTAAATAATACTTTTAGTACAAATATTTTTATAAAAGTTACTTTCCTGACAGAAAGTTATATTTTTGTGAAACTCTAAAAAATATAGAACTTTCCAACTACGAGAACGTCCTCGAAAGAATCGTTAAAACGAGCTATAACGATAAAATACGACATACGGGTTTTACGACAACACAAAACGATTTTAATAAAAGTCAATCTGGTGTGACAGTAAAAGTTAATGTTCACCATGAGGGTCAAAATATGGAAAATGATCAAATTTGATAACTCGTCTAGTACGAAAGATGTGACATAAGAAACGCGAGAATTCGGGTTAAAACGCGAAAGTTCCCCAGTTTTACTAAAATCTGGTAATTATAAACAGTTTTTAACTTATTAAACACCCCCCCCCCCCCCCCCCCACCCCTCCCCCCCCCACAATTTTACCAAAACCATTAGTTGGTGATTGAGCTATATAGAATATTATATGGTTATCAAAGTACTATATTACTAGGGAGTTTCATAATGAGGCCTCTTCGGATGGCGTATCGACGAGTTGTTGGATTTACGATTTAAAGTGTCCTAACTCCTCGAACGTCATGTCATGACCTCTTAAATTATGATAGCCCGAACGATAGTACGATGTAACAACTATAAGATTATATTCAAGTACTCGGTACTTATACGACCTATGATAATTTAGGTTGCCTTCGGATTCCTTCGTGACGCATTTTTCTATTGTGTTATACTTGTTGATTACCATTCACTCAAGGTGAGTTTCATAGCCCCTATTTTACTTGTTTTAAACTGTTTTGGGGGAGAATACATGCTCTTTTACAAACTCATATATTTTACTACAGTACAATTACCTTTCAATACTTTGTGAGTTCATAGTCTCGCATTTAAAATCTTTTCAATGTTTTATAAACCCGCGAGGGGAATACATTGCAACGTTTACAACTTGTATTTTTTTACTACAGTACAATTACCTTTCATACTTTTGTGTGTACATAGTCTGCATTTCAATCTTTTCAATGTATTTTAGCCCCGCGAGGGGATTCATGTCTCGTTTACAAACTTGTATATTTTCCTACAGTACAATTACCTTTCATACTTGTGAGTTCATAGTCTCGCATTTCATTCTTTTTAATGTTTTATATCCGAGGGGGGGGGGGGGGGGGGGGGGGGGGGGGGGGGGGGGGGGGGGGGGGGGGAATACATGCTCTTTTACAATCATTATATTTTCTACAGTTACAATTACTTTCAATACTTTGTGAGGTTCAAGCCCCCTTTTCACAATTGTTTAACAAAATCTCGGGGTGAATTACATTGCTTGTTTTACTATTGGACACAAGTGATTTTCAAGTGTATGCTATCAGATTACTTGCCTGATTATTAATGCTAAGTACCTTAATTGCCGTGAAGTCCTATTATCATGAAAGCGTTAATTGTATTATAGTGAGCGTTGGTGTTAGGATAGATCTATCGGGACTAACAACCCACCCTTACTTGGGTCACTAGTTTGATCGGGTGCATTTAACATTGAGAGATGTTAGGGTGTTGGCAAGCATCCTATTTTCTGATTGGGGCACAAATCTAGTTAAGGCTTCGGTGTCATGAGCTTAGTGCAATAATAAATACTTAGACTTGATGAATGTGTTTCTCTTGTCTACATTACTTGTTTTGGATTGGGAATAGTAATTCAGTCCACCATTCTTCGATCTTGTGGATCCACTTTTAAATACTTCTTGATTCTATGAATCACTACTTGGAATTTTGAAATAACACTTTTAAATGTTGTTAACGCTACTTTTCTTTTTGAATATTACTTAAAATTTTTTCAATACTGCTTTTTTTCTTAAACCTATGAATTCACCAACATTATTGTTTGACGTTTAGCATGGTATTTTCAGTTACTTTTTGCTAGTGGAGCGTTGGAGCATTAGATTCGCGCGGATATATATTTTTGAAGGGCTTAATAACTTGTATACCATTCGACAAAGTCTTGACAATGTTTAGCTAATCATTTATAAATGAACATGTTGCAACTCTGATCTTTTATTTAATAGAATATTGACTTTATTAAAACGTCCATTTTAGGTCGTTGTCTGTGACTTGTGTTTTGTGCCCTGAAGTAGCACCTCCAACCTTACCATTCCGACTTGCGTTGTCTGAAATTTTGGCGGTGTTACAACCAAACATACCCTTTCATTTGACGCAACATTGGTTAGGATGTGAGAAGGAAGACACATTTACTATGGTTGTAACTTTGACAAGGAAAGTTTTCCAACTTATGGGAAATCCATGAAGGTTGGTTTTTGTCGCAACCAACATGTCTTTTTGGTTGCGGTGTTTTAGGACGAGAATAATTATTATTGACTCTTCTAGGAGGTGGAGTTTTTGATCTAAAAGTGGTTTTTGAAAATCCAACTCCGGGCTTTGTCAATGGTTTATAAAATTATTTGACTTCATTGTCACTAGCCACGGGAATTTTGACTTTGTTTATAACTATGTGTTTTGGTCTAGGACCCAAAATAGATTTTTGATAAGATACACTTTTCTCAGAACCAGACGTTTCTGGTGGCGGTCCCATATTTATTTTGAGGGGGCTGCTGAACATTAGATGGGTGCCTGTTAGATATGAGTAAAAGACTCGGTCACCCCGTATATTTATTGTTTATAATAGTTCGTAGTTTAATAGTTAATCGTATGTCTTTCGGTTTTAAGCCGGGTACTAATACCCGGTATTTTGTAAAAACTATATAAGCCTCTTCCAACTTTGGAAGAGGTAAGCTAGTAATAATAATTTTCCTTTTACACATACATTTCTCTCTCTAGAAATATCTCTCTATGTGTTTCTCTCTCTAGAAACTAGCCCAATCACAAGAATCATCACCCGTGTTATGAATTAAACGATCCTACAATTGGTATCAGAGCTACGTGTGGATTCGTGGTTGATTCTTGTGGTTAAAAGGAATCAAATTCGTGTTTATTTTTTATCTAAAAAAGGCCACGGCTCAGATTTGTGTTTGGCTTATTTGTTGCTTAATCTTGTTCCTTCCTTGTTCTACACATTAAAAAGGTTAGTGTGTTATCATTCCAAGGATTACATAAGCTCCTAGTTCGAATTATAAGCTAATAAAGCTTAGTGTTCTTCGTGGAGGGTTGCTTCATTTTTTTACGATCCAAGAAGAAATACATGTTATAGGAAGTTTAATCTTGATATATCTTCTTAGTATTGCATGTTAGAGCTTAGATTCGTGGTTAAAAAGCTCACTTGAAGTTAATATGCAAAATTCATCCTATGTGTTCTTGGTGGAGGTTTGAATAAAAAGGGGACAAGATCCACGTTTTTAGGTAAAAAATCAACGGCGGTTTGTTGACCACAGTGGCGAGTTGATTATTTTAATCAACAAAAACCACGGCGATTTGCCCTTTATTGGTGTCGAGTTACACAGGTTGGAGGCGAGTTGCTTATTATATTGAACAAAAAGAAACGTCATAATGCCCAAAATTCAAAGAACACCGGCGGTTTGATTAATTTAAAATATGGCGAGTTGCCAAAGGTCAAGGCGGTTTGCTAAAGTAATTTTGGTAGCAGTTTGAATAAAAAATTCAAGGCGGCGATTTAGTCTATCTACACGGCGGTTTGCGTATTTAATTAGGCAGCGAGTTGGTTCAATTCAGGCGGCGATTTGCTCATTTGTAGCGGCGGTTTGATTAAAATAATAAGCAGCGGTTTGGTTAATCTATAGGCGGCGGTTTGCTTAATTGATAGGAGGCGGTTTGATAAAAAAAAAGTAAATGGTACGTTAAATGGATAATGTACTTGGTAATAATGATGTTAAGATATAGACTTGACATATTAGGATGTTTATATGATATAAACATAGATATAGATGGCATAAGTAGGTTGTGTGAACTTGTTTAGTTTGCTATGCAAACAATGTTATAGATAATATAATGTAATAAACAAAAAATTCTCCGTACAAATATGATCATAATAAAATAGGTTGATTTTGTTTTGATGAAAATTTCGGGTTGTTATAAAAATCATCATTGGTAATAATATGCCAAAGATCTAGATCTTTTGATTTAACATATGTCTCGAATCTATTTTTCCAATAAATAAAACTATCACTTTCAAAAAGCGGTGGTCTTTGCATGGATTGCCCTTCTAGATATTTGTCGGAATCCATAGATCGATCTAAGCTTTAAAATACAGTATATTTTAAAAATCTTGAGTGACCTTGACTCCTGATACCAATTATAGGAAACTAGAAGGGGGGGGGTTTCAATAGTTTACCGGTTAATTAGCCGTTTTAAGGCGTTGCTTATAAAATGGTTTGATTCGAGTTGTATGTTAATCAATCAACAATATGAATCACAAGTAAACTATCTAATGTAATAAACTAAATAAACAATAACAATATAAAAGATAAGAGAAAGAAAACGATCAAACCAGAAACCAGATTTCATTAGTGAGGTGTCGGCTACGAAGCACCTCTTCGTTCCTACTCCACTCCCCGAGTACTCCACTCGAGATTTCACTATGTCAATAATATCCCTTTAGGCGGAGAAAGCCGTTTACACGTCGCTTACTTTCTTTTCCAACACTAAGCTAGACGTCGAGTCCTAATCTTAGCTAGAACCAATCTAAGACTTCACTAAGTCCTTACATACTCTCAAAGATATATACACTTTGAATTGACACCCATCCAAATCACAAATACACAATTTACACAATGATCACACACAATCCAATTTACATAACACACAAATTAATATAATAAAGACATGTGATCCTGAGAAGAAAAGGAGATCCTGTAATAACTAGTCGTATTAGAAGAATACATTGTCTTCTCCTTGCCATGATTATGAAGAGGGAGAAGAAAGAATTAATCACTTGAAACAAGATCAAGGTATGTTAGTGATTAAGATATGTGTTTTAGAAAGAAAGAAAGAAGAGAGAAAAATAGATCTGAGAAAATTCTTGGCAAGAGGTTCTATTTTTCAGATGGGATGGCCCAGTATTTATAGGAGACAAAAAACCTTTTGCTGCGGCGGTCCCAAATATATTAGGGGGCCGCCAGGCCTATAAGGGGGCCGCCGTAGACTACGCTCCTCTTTTTGTCTTTTTGTGGGGAAGGTGTTATCTGTTTTAGAACCTTCCATTTGGGGGGGGGGGGGAATCTGATTTCAAATTTATTATTTTAATAATACATTTCTTTTATAAATAAATTTTTTTTTATATTTTTATAAAAACACGTTTGTAGAAATGTAAGGTTTAAGAAAAATATTTTCTTAATCACTAATCATGTTTAATGATTTGTTTATCCATACCTTAAGTGATTAATCTTAGAAATATAATTTTACGGTTAGTAATTTATAAACGTTTATTTTTATCGTAAACGTTTTTACATTTTGTTATTATCAAAACATCGAGAGGTTGAAAAATATAAATAACGTTTTTAGACATTATTTGTATTAACATGTGCCTTATTTGTTTTGTACTTAATCTATTTGCTTCGTAATTTTTATTTAACAACAATTTATTTCCTTTTCCTAATTACTAACCTTAGGTTTTACTCGAATGTGGATGTGATCGAGTCATGCATGTCTATTCCGTCGTTACGGCCATGTATGTGTGATTCAGCCACCTTATTGGTTTATTAATTTTGGTGAAAGTTAGAAGATCCATACCCTATATCAATCTACTAGTCCTACTCTTTAGCTTATTCGAGATAAGAGTGAGCAGTCACATGTGTCTATCCCGTCGTTACGGATGTGTATGTGTGGTTTTTGTCGCCCTTCTGGAATATTGGTATCGGTATAGATTAGTTATAAGCCTTATAAAAACCTAATTTACCTTTATAAACTTGTTACTCCTTAGCTCTAATGGTAGAGATGGGTATCCTTGCCAAGCCTATGATAGAATACTCGCATGATCCGAGCAATTGGCGAAGTAGTTTAGCATTTTACCACAGAAATTATCAGTGATTTGAGTGTTTTTCACCTTCTTTATTTCGGAGGTTTTGGTTGTGTTCTAGTAATAAACGAAAAAAAAAATGCTTTAATGAAAAATCCCTAGGGATACTTTTTATAAAACTTCTAAAGGCTACTTGAGGCCAAGTAGGATTCCAAGTAGGGGATATTCAGTTGACATCAAATAACGTCACTTTGATAGCATCATTTATCCCATAAAATTACCCCTTTATATAATATATTGCAAGAATTGTAACTTAATCGTTTATATTTGAGAATTGCAGTAATTATGGAGTACTTTGTGAAGATTAGCTAAAAGGCACGCATTCTGGAGCTTAAACGAAGAAATATGAAGAAACTGGCTCTGACATCCAATACGCCGTATCCATCAAGGTAGATACGGCGTATCCTTGCATGCACTTCACCAGATACCACGAAGGATTCAAGTCTAATACGCCGTACCCAGAACTTCTATATGCCGTATCAAGATAAAAACACTAAAAGATTCTGAAAGATGTCAACCGTGGTCCTTACTCTAAGAAATCCCCAATACGCCGTATCTCACATCGCCCGATACGGCATATCGATCAGTTTTCAGACTCTATAAATACAAAACCCTAATTTTTGGTATGCAAGTGAATCTCTAAACCACCAAGTCGATTATCAGACGAATAGAAGAGCACAAAAGGTCAGAAAAGAGCCTCAAGATCATAGGAAAACTCTTGTAATCTTGCACAACCATACGCGATCGGTTAAGGTTTTTCTTTTCTTTAATTGTGCATATAGTAAACCGTGAAAATTTTTATAATGAGTTTTAAAAAAAAAAAAATCCAAAATTTCTATCCATCTATACCTTTAGATATCAACCATGTGTTTATGAAGGTTAGTGTTTGGTTTGTTTATATTGATTGCATACGTTTCTCGATGGTTTTGATTATGTTTATCAATTTATACTCATTTATGTGTTAAGTATGCGACCTATCATTCAATTGGGTTTAGTCCTACATATTTAATGCGCTGCAACTTCAGTGTTGTTTGGGCGTATGCTAAGAGTCCGGGATAACTCTCCATATCTGCATTTAAGTTAGTAAAGTCTCCATGAGCTAGGGTTTAATAAGATCATAATTATTAATCTCGTAAGATGGATTATAATCAGCAAATAGGATGCTTTATGCGGATGCGTTTAATTGTGACCGAATTAGCGTGTCTAGGTTTTAGGAAGAAGTACCGCCTAAATCTAGGAATGATATGCCGCCTCGAGTTAAGCAATCATTGCATTACAAAACAAACCTATGTTTTATCGAATTATTCATGGTTGATATGTTTTCCTTACATTAGTATTTGACCGCTCCTTTATCGTTTGTTCATCTTCTTGTGTGTGTTTATTGGTTTACTTGCCATCAAAACCTTAGGATAATTAAAACTAAACTCGTGCTAGTCTCTCAGGCTGAAAAACTCCCTTATCATTAGTTTAGGTTTAACTTAGGTTTTGAAAAAATTAGATTAATTTAATACTAACATAGATAATTAAAATACTGATAGAATTAAGAATTAATTATCTCGCTCTTAGTGATCGACACCCTACTTACTACGAAACTCCATCTGATCGGGTACACTACCCGTTAATATGTTGTTTTAGGTAAAGTTGGCAAAATATAAATTTAAAACTTGAAAACATTAATAACACCTACACGATGATACATCACTTATTCAGATGCGGATTAGGCTGGTTGTCCCACTACTCGGCGTTCGACTTTAAGATATTGTGTATTTCTTGGCAACAACTTACTCTCTTGGTCCTCTAAGCGTCAGCCGACGCTTTTTCATTCTAGTGCAGTGGCAGAGTATCGTGGTGTTGCCAATGCTGTTGCTGAGACTTGTTGGTTACGCAATTTACTACGTGAGTTGCATACCCCTTTATCTTCCGCTATGCTTATCTACAGTGACAATGTCAGTGCTATTTATTAATGCAATCCGGTTTAGCATCAGCTTATGAAGCACATTGAGATTGACATACATTTTGTTTGTGATTTGGTTGCTGTTGGTCAGGTTCGAGTGCTTCATGTTCCTTCCCGTTATCAGTATGCGCATATTTTTACCAAAGGGTTACCTTCAGCTTTATTTGAGGAGTTTCGCTCTAGTTTGAGTGTCCGGTATCCTCTCGCTCCAATTGCGTGGGAGTGTTAACCCGTAGTTTATTATGTATTATAGTCATATTGTATCGGGCTCAAGCCCAAGTCTAAAATATTCTTGGTGTTGGTTGTTGATTATTTCACACACATAATACAAGTTTCCTGTCATGTTTCTTTCTCTCTCTAAAATGTTCATCCAACTACTCTCTCTCTAAAATCACTTCTCTTTCCCTCTTCATGTATGTTATTTGATTGTTCTTCAATGGTATCAAGAGCCACAGAGTGATTTGATTAGTCTTTGTGTTTGTTTTTGGTTCATTCCTTTTTTGTTTAAACCGTACGTCTTTTTTTTCTTGTTCTTTCTTTGTATTTCGAAGCTCTTGTGTACACTAAAAGATCATTTACTTAGGTAAATTTGATCTAGTACTTTAGGATATAGGTGTATAAGCTTTGAATCAAGAAAAACATCATTTTTTACAACTTTTGTTTTCGAAATACCTTATAAAGTACAAATCTTGATTTTAAAATTTTTGGCTTAAAAACCATAAAGTTTACATTTTTAAGGTACCGATAAGTTTAGTAATACTAGTTGTACAAGAAAATTTGGGAAAAAACAATAAAAAAGGTGTCTTTTTGTGTTTTACAAATTGTGTGTTTCGTCAACCGGATTAGGAGCGTCTCAGTTTCACCCGGATTCGCAGCTCAAAGGTCAACCAGATTCGCAGATTTCCTTTGTTAACCGAATTAGCAGTTTTTGAGTTAACCGAATTAGCAGTTTTTTAGTTAATCGAATTAGAAGTCTTTGATTTAACCGAATTCGCAGAAGCTCAAGTGTCAACCAAATTCGCAATATCCTTTGACAACCGGATTCGCAGCTTGCTTTGACAACCGGATACGCAGATTTCCTTTGACAACCGGATTCGCAGTTTTCCAGTGACAACCTAATTAGCAGTTTTTCGTTGGCAACCTAATTAGCATTTTTCCTAGAAGACCGAATTTGAAACTTCACTTGGACTAAAGTTAAAACGCACAAATTTGCTAACATAAATTATACGGTTTATTTCTTTGATTTATAAAATCCCGTGAAACATTTACTTGTTTTCTCGGTTTAATCAAGAATTATAAAATCCCGTGTAGTTTCACGACTTAAAACATACAAAAGACAACACCTTCAAACACAATTTCTTTCAATCACCGTTCTATCAAACGGTACTCTTTTAACATACAACTTTCTTAATGACGACTCTTGCTGATAAAGCGATTCTTTCGGGTGCTGACAATCATCCACCTATGTTGGAAAAAGATATGTACGATTCTTGAAAAAGTAGAATGGAGCTATACATGATGAACAGACAACATGGACGAATGATCCTTGAATTCGTTGAAAATGGTCCACTCATATGGCCTACGATTGAGGAGAATAGAGTGTAGGATCCCGTAACACTTCACTTCATAGAATCAAGCACGAAATTAGAACTAGAAAGGAGAGAGAAAGAGTTGTTCTAGAGAGAGAAAGAGGAGAGAGAATTGAGAGAGAAAAGAGAAATGAAATTATTATAGAAAATGAACAACTTAACAACTAACTCTTTTCTAAATAGAAAAGAGTTTATATACCCCGTCGCGTTAAATGACGCGCGGGATATTTAACTAGGACCCGGGCTCGGGTTTTGCTTGGGATTAAACCCGAAACATATACAATATTAGATTATCTATCGAGCCCGATTCCCGATATTATCCTATTACAACATTAACTAATTAAAGACCGAAGCTCCATCGTAGAGTGACCGAGCTTCCTTGTTCGACTCAATAAATTGAGGCTAACAATCTCCCCCGAAGTGAGTTCATTGATGACACTCCTTCATGAGATCAGTGAGATTGCTTTTGTCGTTTAAGCTCGAGTGTTCTTGGTCTTTGTCTTCGTTATTTGTTGTAGGCTTGTTCCTTCATGCTTTGCGATCTTGACTTTGAGCCTTTGTCATTGTCTTTATCGTCTTTGCCATCTTGCGATCTTTTGTTTTTGACCAACATGCTCATACTTTTGCATTATCTTGAAAGCTTCAAATCAGAGTTTGCGGAAGTCTTTGTCTTTAAATCTTGAGCTTTCTAGATAGTATGTCTTTGTAGATTGAGCATTTGAATGGGATTGAGGTTGCCGTTACCACCGTTTGACCTGCAGGTTTACGTTAGTGATAAACGAGAAAATTGATTTGAAAATCAATCGACGTGTCACTCGTTAAAGAGTTTTTTTATCAAAATTCATCAACCGTCAATTCATTTACTGGACCAAATCGATATCCAGTTGTCACAAGTTTGATTCATATAGAATCTCGCAAGTCACCTACCAAGAGCTTGTTTGATGCTAGCTCAAGCAGGATTTCCATCTTCATTGTGAATACATTAGTATCACTCGGATGTTCTGGCAAATATCACAATGATATTGCGTAGGACTCTTGTAAACAGCTTGTGAACCTGATGATGTTCAACAAGTGTTTGAAATGGAATGTGTCCTAACGAGATTTTTTATTGATCTCTTGGCTCTAGACTCGATTAGTGCATTTTGGTTTTAGTACTCGGAGGCTGGAGCATATTGCCACCTATTCAATATTGTGGTATATCTTATATCATAACACGGGGTCGAATCTTGGATCGGGCTAGTTTCTAGAGAGAGAAACACTTGAGAGAGAATATTCTAGAGAGAGAAAGTGTTTT
>BQNB010040367.1:0-47461 GCA_026074375.1 Tanacetum coccineum
ATGTATACTTACTCTCACGCCGGAGCTTAATCGCGGGGTCCGCCCTGCGGTAAGGCTAACGGTTTACTTTCATTTGTGCAGATTATCTCTCCATTACTTGAATTAGTGCAAGATCTACATCACAACCCATTTATTGGCACAGCCTAATAAATAACATAGACACATATTCACCCTCATACACAGTTTTTGTACTAACAATCATCCCACCCTATATGAGACAGATGCAATATTCAAAATGATGCTTTCGTTACTGAAGATATTTGACATGACAACCGTAATAAATTATTGTGCAATAATTTCTTTATTTTTTTAGCAACTTGCAATAACATTTTAAGAAATGATTAACGTGTATCATCACAATTATATTCACACAATAAGATCTAAGTAATAGTCTTATATAAGCTTACACATGACTAACAACTACACCACGATAGGAGAACTTACATTACCAACCTACATATCTTGTCACTTACTTCCTCCTATTTTTTATAATTTTCTTCTAGAAGGTACTTGGGCACGTAGCTTCCTTTAGAGCATAATATTTTATACTAATTGAATATACTTTTGCTACTGTCAAACAAGCGTGATTCCCCGCACGATGCCGCGATGCGTTAATTTTTTTTTCTGGTTTATTTTTTCGGTCTCATGTTTAATACTTTGTTTTTTTTTATATGGGCTTATTTGTTGGACCTCATGTTTAAATGTTTGTTTTGTTGGCTATTTGGTTTTTTTTAACATAATTTTATGAGATTTGGGTAAATATGTGTTAAGCATGATTGTTCGCGCGTTGATGCGTGACATTAATTGATGCGAGGCGTGAAGTTTTTTTTTTTTTTTTTTGTGCGGGTTTATTTTTCTGGTCTCAAGTATAATAGTTTGTTTTTTTATATGGGCTTATGTGTTAGGCGTCATGTCGTGAGTATTTTTTGATCTGAATAAATCAGTACTTTTGTAATATTTGTTCCTATTTTGTGCCGAGCAATTTTTTTTATATTAATTTGTGCGGGTTTATTTTTTCGGTCTCATGTTTAATAGTTTGTTTTTTTATATGGGTTTATGTGTTTGTTCTCATGTCGTGGATATTTTTTGATCTGAATGAATAAGTACTTTTGTAATTTTGTTTCTTATTTTGTGCCGAGCAATTTTTTTTTAAAGTTGTCAAGTTAAAGAAAAATCAAAAAAAAAATGGTCAAATGGGTCGGCCCAAGGTGGGAGCCAATGGGCCGGCGGTTTTTGACTGCATAAGAGTTTGACCTTCCACGCGTTGTGGCGGGGGCTTGTTTGTGTGATTTGAATACATAGCCCGCGCATTGCCGCGGGGCATAATTTTTTGGGAATTTGTTTCGAATGAATATTGAATGGAAATGTGTTCACGCGTTGTGGCGAAGCTGACTTGTATATTGCAATATTTGACTCGTTTTGTTCGCAATTCAAAGATCTTTTCGCGGATATTTTTTTATCTGAATGAATCGGTAGATATGTGATATATTTAATAAATAAAGTTTATATATAAAAAAATTGTAAATAGTTAAAAGTCGAGGGTATGTTATGTAAAAAAAAATTCTTATTTATATTAAACTTCAATATTTTTTATAAAATTGTGCGTACGTCAGAAGCATTGCAATATTGGACTCGTTTTGTTCGCAATTCGAAGATTTTTTCGCGAGTATTTTTTTACCTGAATGAATCGGTATATATGTGTTATATATTTGATAAATATAGTTTATTATATAACAAAACATAAATAGTTAAAAGTTGAGGGTACGTTTTGTAAATTTTATTTTTTATTTTATTTATATTAAACTTCAACATTTTTTATAAAATCGTGCGTATGTCGAAAGCATTGCAATATTGGACACGTTTTGTTCGCAATTCGAAGATCTTTTTGCTGGTATTTTTTGATCTGAATGATTCGGTAGATATGTGGTATATATTTGATGAATAAAGTTTATTATATAAAAAAGTCGTAAATAGTTAGAAGTTCATGGTGCGTTTTGTAAATTCTTTTTTTTTTAATTTATTTTGGCCTGAAGAAGCTTATTCTTTTTGTATGGCGAAGCTGACTTGTATATTGCAATATTTGACTCGTTTTGTTCGCAATTCAAAGATCTTTTCGCGGGTATTTTTTTATCTGAATGAATCGGTAGATATGTGTTATATATTTAATAAATAAAGTTTATATATAAAAAAATCGTAAATAGTTAAAAGTTGAGGGTACGTTTTGTAAATTTTATTTTTTATTTTATTTATATTAAACTTCAACATTTTTTATAAAACGTGCGTATGTCGAAAGCATTGCAATATTGGGCACGTTTTGTTTGCAATTCGAAGATCTTTTTGCTGGTATTTTTTGATCTGAATGATTCGGTAGATATGTGGTATATATTTGATGAATAAAGTTTATTATATAAAAAAGTCGTAAATAGTTAAAAGTTCAGAGTGCGTTTTGTAAATTCTTTTTTTTTTAATTTATTTTGGCCGGAAGAAGCTTATTCTTTTTGTAGAGTGGGCCGTTGTTGGGCTATAAGTCTCGGCAAGTTTAAAACGACGTCACGTTTTTTTTCATTTATAGTATATAGACAAGCATAGTTGTCCACGCGTTGCTGCGGAGCGGTGTTTCTTTTATTATAAATGTGAGTGTTTTTTTTTTTAAAAATTGTATGGTAAGATTTCAAAGTTTTATAAGTGTGGTTTGCGTGTGCTAATTTTTTAAAAATTATGTGGTTAAAGGTTGTGTTTTTGGGTATTTGGGTTTTTTTAATATAATTTTATAAGATCTGGGTAAATATGTGTTAAGCATGATTGCACGCGCGTTGATGCGGGGCGTTAAATTTTTTAATTTTTTTTTGTATTTTTTGCGGCTTTATTTTTCCGGTCTCATGTTTAATATTATTTTTTTATATGGGCTTATGTGTTGGGCGTCATGTCGTGGGTATTTTTTGATCTGAATAAGTCAATACTTTTGTAATTTTTTTTCTTATTTTGTGCCGAGGGAATTTTTTTTTTTTTTGTGCAATAGTTTCTTTTTTTTATATGGGCTTATGTGTTTGGTCTCATGTCGCGGATATTTTTTGATCTGAATAAATAAGTACTTTTGTAATTTTGTTTCCTATTTTGTGCCGAGCAATTTTTTTTAAAGTTGCCTAGTTAAAGAAAAGGAAAAAAAATGTCAAATGGGCCGGCCCAAAGTAGGAGCCCAATGGGCCGGTTACTGTAGCACTGTACAATCTATGTCAAAACGACATAGTTTCTTTCCAAACATAGTATATGTATATAATTAGCGACTTTTATGTCTTAATTTCAAATATGACAATAACACTTTTCTTAAACAACTTTTTTATGTTTCATATGTATGCTGTTCAAAGTTTATTTCGTTGTGTTAGATGTTTGGTCTTGTTTCCTTATCATGAAAATGAAACAAAATGATCTTTTGGTTCATGTCGCATGCATGGTTTAACTAAGTAACTAATTTTCTGTCTTAATAGAGATTTTAGCATCTAGATTATATTGAATAGTACACGATGAATAAATCAATCTAACATCAAAGCTTTAAAATAACATTGCAAGAAACTGCCCTTTTTAGTATCTAGATCAACCTAAACCAAGTTATATGCACTTTTCTGTTGGTAGTTATATAGCACATTTGTAAGTTGCACTCAAGCAAACTACTATATAGTGTTTGTCTACTACTCTCCTATTGTTTGGTGAAAATGTCGATGTTGTACCTTTAAAATAGATCCGATTTGTGTTTTGGTGGTTTTTTTTTTTTTTTTTAGAACGACTTGTTAGTGGTTCAGGTCCAGCAGTGACATCCAATTGGGCAGTATGTTGTACCCTGAACCCGCCTGTACTTTCTCCTATTCCGCCTGAAGGGGTAAAAGTCTCGGGTGGGACTCGAACTCGAGACCTCCCCTAGCCAAACATCCCCTCCCCAAGCCCCTAAGGAATCTTGGTGGCCAAGTGAACTAGCCCAGTTGGTTTGTTTTGGTGGTCTAATAGTGTAGTTTTTTCTCAAACAGTTTGGAGATCATTGCAATAACTAAAGATGACTGGTGATTAATTAAAATGAAAATTTTAGCTGCATATGATACTTAAGTTGACTAAGGATCTGCAATTAGTTTGTTCTGATGTTAATGTTATGCGGATCCATCGCCAGGTTTAGGGATGAAGACAATAGAAATAGGAATTTGTTAGAGCTCTTCCCATTTATTTCCTTTTTAGTTTAGGCAAGAAAGTATGGGCCGATAGGCATGGGTTACTTTTACAGATTTGAATATGAGAAATGCTAAGCCATCTCTTGTCAAATTCCCTCTAAAATTATTCAGATGATATTAAAGACGTCTCTCGAATTCCTTGACTCAACAATAGGTTATTAGCACAGTGGTAATGTTTTGTTGGATTCATTTTTTACAAAGCTTTTACTGGTTAGTTTTTCTGATGATTTTGTTTTGATGAATTTTATTCTGCTCTGTATCAAGGGACATACATTGCGAAAACATAGACTTTATGGTTTGAATAATGAATCTTGAGTTATTACACATACGGAAGAGATCATGTAAGATTTACAGACTCAATAAATTGAAAAGAGCACTTTTCATGGTCACCTACTATTGGCATACAATTCAGGTTGCAAGAAAAGGAAAAAGTATGAACACACTTTCAAACTCCATTGATAAATTCATTGGAACACTTCCTAGTCGATGTTCCTTCAATAGACCATGATCTTTTTTTGTACCAGTTAAATCGCCTCAATCTTTGTTCAAACGTTACCATCTTAGCTTTTCTGGGAAATACTGTAAAAAACAAAGCAATACAATAACCAATTAAGTTAGAATTTGGTAAGATTCTTGCCAAACCTTTCTCATGACAATCCAAACTAATGGCTCACCTTTTTGATGAGTGATTGATAATATGGCTTGACCTTTTCGACATCCACACGGACTTTGCTTTTACTGTAAAGGTCATATTTACTGCAAGCAAAAAAATGTTCTTTTGTATATTATGTTCTGATTCAAAGCTTATAAATAAGTCTTTACTACACAAATCAGCAGGCTTACTTGAAGATTTGAAGCCACTTCAAATTTTCAATATCCTCCTCATTCATTAAATGCTTATAGGCTCCAGAGCGATGCAATGCTGGGACAAACAGAAGCAAGAATCCGTAAGGGTAAGATCTAACATCCAAATCTACCAACTACTTATGTTTATTAGAGAGGTTATTTAAGTTTTAGCAACTTACGGTAGAAAGAATGATAACGAATAATAAATAATCCTGCTTGAGGCAGAGTAGATCCATTTTCCTTGGCCACCTGCAATAGAAAGCAGAAATTAAGTTTAGACACTATGGAACCAATTGCTGATCATAAAAAAAGATATGTTTGTTTTATATTAAGAATATTTATACCAAGTACATGTAGTCATCATGACCCCATGAGATCATCACATTCTCGAGTCCACATCCTTCCGAATAAATCCCATTCTTAGTTTGATAAGCAGGATTGTTAATATCCGGGTTTTCCTTGAAATACTGCATGACCATAACATTAAACCTTAGTTTAGTTGCGTGATCATATATAACAAAAGATAATCTAATAAGGTTCCATGACTTTCATCCGTTTCGGCTACTAGAGACAAAAGTATACCTTGTGGTGAACTACAGATTCGTCAAAAGCACAACCAAGAGGATGTGTGTCACCTACAACAGCCCACTGTGGAAGCTCTCCAAATCTTGGAAGGAGCAGAACTTTTCCAAGGTCTACAATGCATCAAAAATATTATTATAAGATTGGCATGCATATAATACCATTGATATGCTTGTTTATAGATTCATAGATCATGTATATGAGATTGGCATGTATATATTATACCATGGATAAGGGCAGTCAAGTGCAGCCAATCTTCATTCGGATAGTCTTTCCTAATGGCTTCAGCCGTTTGCAACAAATGCTCGATTTGAGGTTCATCCAAATCGGGATCGCTTTCGTCCACAACTTCATTTAATAGTTCACAACATTCCCATATGCTCATTTCCAGCTTATCCAATTTCTTATACTCTTCTCTCATCTTCTTAACCTGCAAGTTAACCAATTGCACTTAGTTTCCATGCACCCACTAAAAGAACTAAACTTTTACATAAATAAAAAAAACCATGCTTACAAAATCATAGGACTGGTGAATGTGGTTCATTCTATAGAATTCCTCTACTTGCTTCTGTCGTTCACTTTCGACATCATAGTCTCTGAAAGTGTGACCAAATGCATTGATTTCAGGGGCATCAAAACCACCACTAGCCACATTATTAGGCACCACAAACCCTCCATCCAATATCAATTCTTTGGTATTGCAATGGTTCTTGTTTTCCACCACATGGGAATCTACATACAAAACATAAACATATCATGTTAGTCTCTAGACAAAACCATACTAAAATGCATGCAAAAAAATTAAACAAGTATCGAAAACCTACCATGTTGCGGTTGCTCAATGCAAACAGTCATGTTTAACAAAGAAATTAGCTAGAAATGGTTTAAGAATGAACAGAGTTGGTGTTGTTTGGATGATGAAGAATGAAGAATGAGGGCTTTTATAGTGTTTTTAAGAGAGGTCCTTGATTGTTATTTGGAAAAGTTTAGAGTCCTCAAGTGAAATAACATGAATATTTATACCTATCTGTTTCCATCTCTCTACATAAACGCGCCAATAGCCCAATACACGTTAATTCTTTCTCATACCCACTTTCGCCCATAGCGCGTGTATTAATTATATTCCACATTTTACCATATGGATATTTTCACTTTACAAGTTCATCATCTATGTTTAAACTCTCTATTTGGCTTGCCACAATAGTGACATCGGACGACTTATATATATATTTTTTTACACTTCAACTTTCTTTTTTTTGCGACCTACAACCAGTTTTATAGCCACAACAAAACAACTTATACTAAAAAAACATACCCTACAAAAATACGTTTTAATTAAATTAGCATACACAAAAACAAAGCCCCCGCTCTCGGTCGGATTTGGACCTACTCGTGCAATCTGACCAACGGCGACCTACATTTCACAATGGGGCGACTGATTTGTTTTGTGGGTCGAACCGACTATTGTAAGAAGCCTTAAGTCCTTTCAGTTGAAAAGGTTAAATATTAGAGAAATGCTTTTGATTTTGTGTAATTTTTATTCAAAGATAACTCGGGGAAATTAGTCATTTGTGCAAGTACATGGATGAGTGACATGTATAATAAATATATTACTCTAGTAAAACCATTTAACATAAGTTATTGTTTATACTAAATTCGTTTAAAAGACATGCTTTTTTTTGTTCTTGTTGATATGTGTTTTGTGGTTAATATAGAATAGCAAAATTTGACATTGGAGGTGAATCTAGATGTTCAAGAAAAAACAAGATGGAAACACTAGTAACAAGTGGATGGGATATGCTGATTTGAAGTTTAATTGTGTAAAACAATGTTCACGAAACACAATGGACGGTCCTAAGTTCTACTATTAGTTTTAGGTTTGCTCACCCATTATCTCTGAAAACGAGCTGAAGGGCGAGATACAAATTGTACATTTTTATCTTCTCTCGCAGTTGTTAAAGGCTTGAGTATAACATATCGTCAATCAACACGAAGAATCATAACCCTTTGCATATTTTCTTGTACGTGTTTCCGGTTTAGTCATATCGGAGCATTCCAACTTTGATAGATGAGAAAGTTTACTAGTTGTATGAGTTTATGTTCTACTTTATGTGTTTTATTTATGTAACATGCATATACTGTTCATGGTTGAAGAAGGTTGTTATGTTTCAGAAATCTCTAAGCTTAATGACTTTTTTCTACATTTTATTGTGTTTAAGTGAGTAGGATATTAATATCAAAGAATACATGCACGCGCCTAGTAGATAGAGTGACGAAGTTATGGGCAAAATGAGTCAGTTCCTACGTGTAGAAACTGGCAATAAAAACATGATAGGCAATCGACGATATGCTGAGTCATGCCCGACTATGCTTTGACTTTGATTAATCATTCTTAGCTGTCTTCTTTCAATTCTTAAGATATGTCATATGTGTTATCCATTCTTTGACTACAAAAAAAGTCAGTGCATCTAGCGTTTAATATTTTGACACGTATCGGGTTAAAATCGAAAATTAAACCAAACCAAAAGTCAATTTATTGAAAAATCGAACCGAAATGAACCGAGTTAAATCGAAACTGAACCGAACCGGTATGATTCGGTTTACACGGTTTAAGTGTGTTTTTCTTAATTTTGGCCTGAACCGAACTAAACTGAGCTAAACTGCAATCGAAAGCCATAAATATATAAACCCAAAAACCAACACCGAATTAAGGTCCATTTACATTGGAACCGATCCGCCATGATTTTCGGTTCGGTTTTGATTTTCGGTCGATGTGCTCAGCTTACTTAGTATCACTTAGGACGGGATGAGGGTTCCGCGCGATATCATGTAGTCCGGCCCCGAAGAATATTTCTTTATAGTAATAAATTTCGCTAAAAGACATAATTTAAATGCACCCGTCATTAGTAACGAAGTACTTTAATTAAAAAAGATGGCTGCATAAATATAACTAATTAAAAAAAAATAATGTGCATCTGATAACCTTAGCTCTTCTCGGTCCTTGAGTACCAATGACTCAAATACTGCATAATTGCATATCTATTTATGCAATTTCTGTAATAAAAAAAGTGTATCATGGATTCGTGATAAGTTATTTAAAAACATGTTTTTTGTGATTTTGTGTGACGACAAGTATCATGATCAGTGACCATCCCACTTGCATGGGAACAAAACTCGTAACTTTGTTTTCATCTCCTAAAATATTCTATATGCCAACTGTTATAAGATTGGTGTGACTTGCGAAACAATTTGTGCATTTCTTGCAACTTGCAATACCAAATCTAAGGCGATTTTTATTGGTGATATGTATGTGGCCATAACATATGTGATTTTGGGCAATAGAACAAAACTCGTAACTAGACTACACTTGCACAACTTGAACTCAAGGGTGTGCAACTGTACACTAAACCAATCGGACGGGACCTAACTGTAGAGTTCCAATTATCACCAAACCGAATTGGATGCTAACTACGCATTGAGGTTTCGGAAAACTGAATGATCCATATTATGTGGATCATGTGATTTGTGATGTTCAATACTCTAAAATAGCTGATAATCGAAGGAACTGCTCGTTAAAGATTGTACACACACATAATCAAGATATGAATTATAGTATAGCAATTCCATAGATGTTCTATGCGGTTTGCTCAACATCATGGAATTGTACCTTGTTATGTAAGCAAACTACAAGTACCATTTATGTAATTACTCTATAGTAACTTTTGAAGTAATCCTCATCACATAAAATTTGGAATTTAGAATATTTTAATATACAAAATAAGAATATCTCAACCATGATATATATGGCTCGAGTTCAAACTCATTTTCCTTGTGTCGGAATTCAAAACCGACCAATTTTTTATTTTTTTTAAGGGCAACCAAAAATTTAATTATCGTTCGATGAACGGGACTAGTTTTAAATTATCAATAAAATTAAACATGTATATTCTTAAGTTGTTGATTGGTTTGTTGAAAACCTAAGAACCCATTTTAACGATTGTAAAGTTATGAAATATTAAACTTTTAAAAACTAACTTGAATATAATTGTGAAGAAAGTTTCCTCGCAAAAGCGTATAATTTAATAGATATGGTTGTTTCCTAAACATCATTGTGTTGTTTTGGGAACTCAAAATGTAAGTATGATTTAATTTTAAATGTATAAATGTTGTCTTCATTGAAAAGTAACAAATTATTTAAAATCCTTGTAGTTAAAATGTAAGTATGATTTGATTGTGATTTTATTGATGTAATCTGCATTGAAACGCAGCAAACAAACAAAAAAAAATCAAAATCCCTAACATAGTTAACAAATAAAAGACAAAAAGATAAATATATATATATATATATATATATATATATATATATATATAGAGGGTGATGTTCTTTTCAGAACCAAATAAATGTACAGAACTGCGAGAACCATCATCAACCAATTAGATTTTTTAGATATTTATTTTTATTTATTAATTCAAAAGGGGTATAGTGGTAAAATTGCATTTTTTTTGAATTTTTCTAAAAAATGTTTTTTTAGTTCCTAACTTAAAAAAAACTAGTTGTAACCTAAGCACTGGTTCTTAATTGTCTTCATGTTAGGTTTTACATTTTTTAGACGCATGTGTCGTATAATTATCAAATATTGAAGGTTATATATTTATGCAATGGGAAAATAATGAATGTACAATAATCTTCTTAAAAAAATGCTCTATATATATTGCTAATTATATACATGTGCAACCATCATTTTATACAACATTCGTTTCAAACTTAAGTTATACACATATATTTTCGTCGTCTTTGTTCACTCAGTAGGCGTAATCTTGAACCATGCACATGTATTTTCAATGTCTTTGTTCACTATGTGCACGTATTCTTGAACCATGCACATGTAATTTCAATGTCTTTGTTCACTACGTGCAATTATTCTTGAACCATGCACATGTATTTTCATCGTCTTAGTTCTCTAGGTACACGTAGTCTTAAACCATGCACATGTATTTTCATCGTCTTAGGTCACTAGGTACATGTAGTCTAGAACAATGCACACTTATTTTCATCGTCTTTATTGACCGTCTTTGTTCACCAGGTAACCGTACTCATACCTGCAAAAACAATCAACGAAACAATTATTTAATTGTAACAACTAATAAAACAAATACTATGACTTCAGCTTCTAGTAATTTTTTTTACTTTAAAATTGAATGTTAAAGAATAAAGTATTGCATCTATGCACATTTTAAAAAACCAAACCGTCCACTTGTGTACATGTAGGATTACAAGTCTCGTTATCATACAATAAGCGATTGGGAATGTTGTTTTCGAATTTGTACAACTCATTAAATTCAGATAACACAAATACATAGAAAGTAAACAAGATTAAGCTAAAAGTATGTATGCACATGTATACTAATAATTTTTGTACTTGCATGGTACATTCATTCTAATAACAAATACAAAATCAAAAAGAGGGTAGATAAAATCCAAAGATCCACAAAATTTTAGTCTCATCTGTGCAACGCTTTATTAAACAATATATGTTCGAGACAAAACAAAATTGAATGCACAGAGCAATGAACAATTTTTTTTTCTCAAACCCAACTATTTGTGCATTTCACATGTACATGACGTTCAATTTATTTTATCTTGCACTAAGCAACATCAATATAATATAACGAATTAATACTAACAAAAACTTTTCGCCTCTTACATGTGAATTCAACACTCAAATAAAATAGTGGGCGTAGCACCTCAAAGCGGTGGAGAATATTGCTTACAATTGCAAACCACAAGTATATATTTAAAAATATTTATCATATAGAACGAACATTAATTTAAAGAGCTCCAAAAGATAAAGAATGGTCCATCCATCCATACAAGAAATCTAAAAGTTAATATTTGGCTGATTAAATGTAGATCTGAAATGAAACTACTTATTTTAAGACGATTATAAATTGTAATTCAAACATTAAACTAAATTCATTTCTAAAACGGTTTCAAAGAGATTTATAAAATCGTAATAACCGGAAAACAATCTACAAAAATAAAAAAACAAACCTTGTTATGAAGGCCATCAATCGATCGAGTATGAAGATAAAATTAAAGTTAAGAGATCAACTATTGTGTTGTTTATTATCTAAGGTTTAATGAGATGGTAGAAAAAAATGGGAATCAATGTGGCACCGATGTCCCAAGAGATTGTTTTGAATTGGAGTTATGAATTTTTAATAGATTTAGTTTTCAGAAGGTAATTAAGAAAAGAAGATACTATAGAACATATAGGGTGAGCAGTATCTAGGTCGTGTCTGACACAAAATTAGTAAATGGTTTTGAAAGAATATGATCCTATTTTGTTGGAAGATTAAATTCCTACTTTACCCCTATATTAAATTTTTAATTCAAAGTAATTTACATGTATTTTCAAAAATGCCATTTTGCATTGTCATATTGTACATTACGCATCATTATGAGTAAAAAGGTGGTTCTCGCAGTTCTGTACATTCATTTGGTTCTGAAAAGAACCTCACACTATATATATATATATATATATATATATATATATATATATATATATATATATATATATATATATATATAAATATATAAATAATAGATATATAAATTTATATATTCAATGAAAATAAATAATAATTAAAAGAGAATATAGCTAAACATTCATCAAAACTTTTCATAACATCTTTTAAACCCTCTAAAAATATGGATGTCTAAAAGAAAATGAAGAGAAAAATAAATATATATCTACAAACCTAACTTATATTATGAGTTAAAAGATTACCTAAAAAAATAAATGAGAAATGACAAGAAAAAGAAGGGCCATCGACATTTTGTAAGAACTACCAATAGCCATGTTGATAGTTTCGCATCATCACTCTTCATGTTGTCACGGCGTCATTTACAAAGTAGTTATTGTTAAAAATTTAGTGCAATTAATGATTCATATCATACTTGAAAATAAGATTAAAGACGGGTGATTCTAAACCTACCAAATAAAAATACATACCAAGATTAATGTAATCATAATGTCTTTTTTATTTTTCATTAAAATTTTCATATCATTACCTAATCGTTATGTCTTTTTTTCTCTTTTATAATTAGGTAATCATTATTTATTTATTTACTTATTTATTTTTGTTATTTTT
Source organism: Tanacetum coccineum (assembly GCA_026074375.1). Lineage (NCBI taxonomy): Eukaryota > Viridiplantae > Streptophyta > Magnoliopsida > Asterales > Asteraceae > Tanacetum > Tanacetum coccineum. The sequence continues at coordinate 12,798 of BQNB010040367.1, forward strand.
TCTCTCTTTTAAATAAAACATTTGGAGAGTTACATTTTAGACTTTATAATTTGTTGCATCCTAAACAAATAGGGTATGATCGAATGTGAACATCAAGTTTTACTTTTCTTTTGTACTTATTACATTTCATATTTTGTTTTTCTTTTAATAAAAGGTTAACATAGAAATATATCATTAATTTTTTTTAAAGTGCATTTAAAGTAACGAACTTTTATTTAGTTCATTTGACTTACTCAACTTATAATTTACTTTATATTCTAGAACACGTATATGAGATGTCGCGCCATAATTTGCACAATAGGGAGATGGCCATTTAGTTTACTCTTACGTTCTGAAAACAAAAGGCTGACTTGACCAAATGGACCGTCTAAGTCGGGTGAATCTCACACCTAAACAACCTACCGTTTCACGCAACCAAAAAAGGGGAATCCCTGAAATGGCATCACATCCAGAAATCAGCACCAACAACCAAATACTACACACTCGTCGTGCACACAAATTTGAAAGACATGTGACAGCCAATAAAACATAGTTTATAGCATCGGGATCATGGCCAAGCAAAAGCGACTACGGTTCAAGCAAAACCACGCCACACTGCCGACTTTCGCATGAAAAAACACAGACACAAATCCACAAATTCCTTGAAAGACGTAGACCGCAGATTATACATAAAACATGAACACAAATATGAAAGAAATGCAGTAGCCAACGAAATACCAGTGATTGACGAGTCAGATAATGTGGCATGTTGCAACACTGAAGTTTTATAACCCTCTTTGGCATAGTACATAACCGTTGTAGTGTAGTATAGGTAAGAATAAGGGGGTTGATCGTTCTCTAGGGGAATAGTCCCAGAAGTCCCGTTGTAGTGTAGTATGTTAAATGGGTCTACCCGAAACCCGTTTATCCTATTCAACCCATGTTACCTATTTAATCCGCCAACCCAAGTATATATACAGGTTAAATGGGTCATGTTTGGGTTATGTGTAAACAAGTTAGGATTGATATAGCTGACCTGATTATTTAATCGAGTCAGGTTTGAGTTGGAGTTTTCTAACATGCCAACCCGTCAACTCGAACTCGACCCGAATTACCACCCCTGCACGTGAGTATAAACTTTATATTTTTAGTTATTTATTTATATTATATTAATTGTATATTATTATATAATAAAACCGGTTCGGTTCGGTTTTTACGGTTAGCTAGGTTTTTGGACGAAAATTGAAACCGAGTTTTCGTTTTTAATAAAAGTAAAACCCAAACCGTTTATTGTCACACCCCGAGAATTTTCGTTCAATAATTTAGCCATTTCCGTTTAGTAATTTAAATTTTTAAAAGTTTCGTTTAGCTTTTCCGCTTAACCGGGAAGTTGTTCCGTTATTACCTGAGAATCATCACCGGGAGCGAACCGGGACACCAAACGTTGTAGTATTTTGGCAATAGCCACGTTTTTATGTTTTAAGGCAATATATAAAATTTCATAATTTTAAGTGATGTCGTTACTCGTTTCGTTAATTACGTGTTCCGTGGAATTTAAACAATACCTTGTCATGCATGCTAGACCTTTGGAAATTAAATGTTTTTTAGCACTAGTTTCCTAGAAAGTTGGAGGCCACTTTTGGTCCCCCCCCCCCTTGGCCTCACTTGCAACCGGATATGCATGTATATACATGCATAGGATTCAAATTTTGAAATGTATTCTCTAGACATGCAAGCAAGAATTAAGGTAAATGACTAGTACTAGTAATGGTGTGATAGGTAGATCATTTTGGTCATTTATCCCTTGTCCCCTAACCAATCGGCACACACAAGTGTGTGTGAGCATCTTGTCATATATCATTCATTCTCATTTCATTCTCATTCACTTCCTACACACACAAAAACATTTCTCTTGTGCTCTCTCTCTCTAAAACACACGAACCAACACAAACACTTACAAAACCATACATTTTTCACTTTCAATCATTTACATTTGAAGACAAGTTGAAGGTTTGATCATCTAAGATCATTCGGGTATAAAATAAACAACGTTTGGGTTGTTCTTGATCTTTGTTCATCTCTAAAAATCATTTTTCTTTGTAAGTCTTCAAATCCTCAAATAACTTGTACTTTTCTACTCTTCTTGATGCATAAACCTTTGTTGTACAACTTGTTTTGTAAAAAGAATGATTTTGAAACTACATAAACCTTAAAAAGGTATACATATGGTTCGAATTTTATAAAAAGGAACATAAGGAAATCATAGTTTTGTGATCGTGGTTATTTTCATGTAATGATATTTGTACTATTGAGCTTATTGTATTCGGCTTATATATAAGAGCTTATTTGAGAGCTTGTTTGAGTATTTTGAGCTTATTTTAGCATATACATATACACGAATAAATGGGAAAAAATAAAGAAATATTTTCTTACGATTATTTCTTGTAACTTAAATTTAATGTGCTTATTTCTAGCTTATTTTTAGAAAGGTAAAACATTAAGCTTATTTGACTTAACCAATAAGCACAAATAAGACTTAATGGGCCTACAAGCCCACGTCGCCAATAACATAAACCCACGACCCAAGCTTATTCATAAGCTTATGGGTTTGGCTTATTATGAGCTTGTGGTAGCTTATTGATGAACATAGAACTTGTTTGTTATCTTTTTAGTATATCGGACTTATTTATTTCGTACTTTGGCATATTAAAGGCTTAGTGGGCCTAAAAGCCCAATAAGAGTTTTAGTGACTCGTTTGATTTGTTTTAAATGGAAAACGATGGTATAGAGTTGTAAATCGTAACTTGTGATTTGGAAGTAGTTTAAAATTGGCCTTTTTTGATAAAGTCTACGACTTTGAAAAATGAGTAAACACGAACAGGTCATGCCGAAATTTTGTAAAAATCTTATACTTAGAAATTATTTAGAAAACATAAATAATAAAATGTTTTGACTAAATTTCGTAACGATTTAGAAATGTCAAATTATAATGACAAGTTTATTTATACGTTAATAATAATATAATATTATATTTATATAATTAATATAATATTATATACGTACTTACTTACAACTTAAGACTTTCCATAAAAACCGATCACTAATGTTTTAATACACAAATAACGTTTACAAAAAATGAGTAATAAACGTTCATGCATCAATCACATTCGTTAACTTTTCGAGACTAAATCAAAACCTGTATTCTTCTAAGTCATACCCGTGTACCACCGTTCATTCTGAGTGACCCTACTTTTGACGTATACTCTTTACCTTATCATCAAGGTGAGTTCATAGCCCCGCATTTTTACTCGTTTTGAATAAATGTTTTATAACTTGGGGTGAGAAACATTGCTTGTTTTTAAAATCGGACACAAGTACTTTCATGAGAATTTTTCCCTATTTACGTGTTGCCTAAGTAGCGTTAGACCTCATATTGCCCAAAACTATCATGAACTGTTAATCTCTTGTCTGGAGGACCGGTTGAGGGAGCGCGAGTGAATAAATAGATCTAATGGGACTAATTATCCCTATCCGGGTAAGTCGCACTTACTACCTACGGGTCGCCCGATTAAACAAATATATATCATGTCGAATTTCGGATAGGAAATCTTAGGTCGGATTTCCTCTAGGGCAATGCAACCTATAGCTATATGAAAGCTATGTCTCAGAATTAGCATCGGTGTCATGAGCTTAGTGCAACGTAAATATCTTATATGTGAAGTTGTATTTTTTATAACTGTCACATACCTGTAAAATCTTGTGGTCCACTATTACATCAAATTAAACCTATGAATTCACTCAACTTTATGTTGACCGTTTTAAGCATGTTTTTTTCAGATGCTTAGCTTGGAAGATTTTGCCTGATCTATATGAAGTCTAATTGCCCGAACCAGTTTTCAGATTTCATCTATGTTATTTTAAATACCGTTGTTGAACTTATTAAAGCTTCCGCATTTTAACTTTTGAATCTCTAAAATTTGATTGATGTAAACTTATTACTATTTTAAATTTATGCAACGGTGTTTATTTTTAAAACGTACCCTTAGAGGTCGTTCTTTTATGCTTTATACTTGATATATCCGGGAACGTCACGCCTCCGGACACGTATTCCGTCCAGAGCCCGTTTGGGGGTGTGACAGATTGGTATCAAGAGCCAAGGTTATAGAGAACCAGGTAGTATAAACTAGGTTTGGACTATAACCAGTATGTGATCCTACGTGATTATGTGCCTTACGTACCCCTATGTATACATACTACGTAGATAATATATACGTATTAAATACTAAGTATGTCTAATATTACTATAAGTATTTCTCATTTCATCCCATCATGCCGTACTCGATGACCCGTGTATTCATTCGTTCATTTTGCATTCATCCAGTTACCCATTCACCCGATCATATGTTGCATCATGCATGGTTGATATAAAAATGATTTATATAAACTTTGTTTGTGCAGGTCATGGCTATTTCAGTTATCTTAGTTTCTCCGGATTCATCAGAGGATAGCGTAAGGACACCTGCTGGACGAGTTATCTTGTTCGGTACTATCCCTACCACTATTCCTGACACCACACCAGTGATTACTCCACCCACTACTCAGACTGACACTACAGTGATACCCACAAAGACACCTATCAAAGCACCTACTATACCACCATCCCCGGATTATACACCAGCATCTCCTGATTACTCACCTGCATCTGATTCAGAGTTTGATCCATCTGAGGATCCATCATCAGACCATATACCACCATTACCAGCTTTAACACCCCCAAATTTTCTTTGCAGCGGAACCAACAGTTTGGGTGTTAAGTCATAGCACAACAACGTAAGAATATAAAGAACGACTCAAAGGAGACGTTTAAAACATACATTGTTCCATTCATGTAAGATCAGAGTCGAAAATTTATCCACAAGATCGTCACCATACAACATCATAACATAAGTTTTAACTTTAAAAACCATAACACAAAGTGTTTTCAATGAATGGAACCAAAAACAAGTTTAGTCAAAACATTTCGCGCTAAACTCCATTCGCCTCTCCAAGCCATCAACCCTGATTACCTGAGATAAAACATGCTAAAAAGTCAACGAAAACGTTGAGTGAATCCATAGAGTTTATATGAAATAAAGAGTGAACACAAGTATTTTTAATCATCGAAAACTTGTGGATCAAACAAGTTATAATCACTAATGCATTAAGCTCATGCCACTGAAACGTTAACCAACATATTATAAATATGTAATCATTTGCCCCACAACTAGGTAATATTGCAATATACCTAAAGAAATTCTCAATACAAAATGTCCTTTAGGGGTGATCGCGCCATGGATGTCACAACCCCAGACAGGGCAGTCACGGCCCAATAGATCTACTTAATGTACTAGCGCTCACCCATCATAGGTAATTAACAGTGCATGAAATTAGGGGCCTTTTTGCAATAGGTACTTATGCAATTAGTTCACAATCGGGTCCAGCATACCGAAAATCACTTGTGTTCAATTTATAAAACTAGCATGTATCTCCCTCGCGGGGTTTATAAAAACATTTATAAGTAGAAAGGCGAGGCTATGAACTCACCGAGAGAACAATTAGATCAGAAGTATGACGAGTCTCGAACGAGCGGGAAGTACTCCTAAGCACCTCCTAAAAGACGTGACGCGACTTAGTACGTAGAAAGAAACAATACGTAAAAATTAAACAAGTGATCATGAGATGTGTTTCCGAGATAAGCATGGCATTCCACTAGAACTTCCCCAAATCCTTTTTACTCCCAAAATGACTTTTATGATCTGTTCGTCATAGTAAACAAACATCAACTAAGTTTCGGCTTTTAATTTCTTATTTATCAAGGTGTACTAAACGTATTTAAACTTTGGATAACTAAAAACTCAGTTTCTGATATTTAACTTGAGCTTGATGAACTCAAACTCCTAGCTCACAATGTTCTAAAGTATGAGGCTTCACATCCTGGAATCCCTTTGAGTCTATTTTTCAAAAATGTAAGGCTCGTATCTACAAAGTTTTCAGAACCAAAGTACAATGACTCTTTTAACCTCCTGACTACTCAAACTAGATTATTTCCAAAAAAATTACCCTTTACGAAAACGGTCATAAATCCCAAACCATGATAGAAATCAAAGTGATTCCAATTGGAGAAGTTATATTAATGTGTCTACTACTGACCCATGCTTTAAAATTCAGAACTTTGTTGAAAAGTTTAGTGGTTAAATCCGTTTTCCAAACAACTATCCAGATTCGACTAGTCACCGTAAAACGGCCATAACTTCCTCATCCGGAGGAATTGGTTGGGCATCCAACTATCCCATGATGCTAAGACCTATATCTATCCATTTATTAAATTTCCCAGGAGGCTATAGGCCAAAAAGTGAGATAAACCCAAATTTTCTACTGATATACAAACAGTTTTATAAACCCTTTCTAAAATTAATCCAAACATTATTTTGTTCCCTCTAAATCATAACACAATGCCATAACTAATTATTGAACATAATCATAAACTCAAAAACTCATTATTTCCATAAACCATCATCCATTTTCATGGTTCAAAAATGAAAGAAAAATTAAAAGTAAAGAGAAGATCTTACCAGGAGTTGATTTAGGCTAGAGAATCAAAAACAAAAACACCCTTCTTAATCTTGGGCTGATTTCGAACCAAAGAAGACCCAAAACTAAGGATTAAAATGCTTCTAACCCTCTAGGATATCACTAATATTTTTCTCAACAAAACCCCAATGAACCCTAGCCAAAATCCTTCAATAAAACATCAAGAACTTCTTCAAATCTTCAAGAAATTTCACCAAACTTTACAAGGGTTTTTAGGATGATGTTGTGATGCCAAAAAGGAGTAGAGAAATTTTGTAAGTAAGGTGATGGTGGTGGTCTAAAATCGGCAGCCACAAGGATCAAAGGAGGAGGAGTTGGATGGTTTTTTACATGTGTTGGAAGAATAAGAGAATGAGTGTGTTTTATGGTAAATGGAGAAAAGTGGTAATTGGTTTGTGTGTGTGAGTATATAACCGGGCATATGGCCTAGGTATAGGGTAATTACAATTTTTTTTTCTTTTTCATTTGTGTATTTAATTTGAAGTATAAAGCAAGTATTAGTTAAATAAAAGGTAAGGTTTAAGGTAAAAACGCGAGTTTTAAGCGAGAAATTTACGTAAACGCGAAACACCATGGAAAATGACAATGATGTAAATTATAATCATCGGGGAGTATTGTGAGAATATTAAACCACTTAAGGCACGAAGACGGAATAGATTCCTAAATACGGCTCACTTAAAGTTAAGAACGGGAAATTTTTACCAAATCAGGTAAACGTAAAATTAATGACTTTGCATAAAAATAAAAATAGAAATAAAGCTCGGAATAGTGACCTTAAATACAAAATTTTACATCCTCCCCTCTTTACAGGAGCGCCGTCCTGGTGCTCGATTCCTTTTTCTTGTCTTCTGATTACTCGAGAAAAGATGAGGGTAATTTCTTTTGAAGAAATCTTCTCGTTCCCAAGTATATTCCAGACCTTGCCTTGAATTCCATCGAACCTTGACAATGAGAATTCTACTTTGCTTGAGCTGCTTTACTTCGCGGTCCATGATCTCTACTGGTTCTTCAATAAAGTGCAATTTGTCGTCAAGTTGGATCTCTTCAAGTGGGATAACCAAGTTTTCATCCGCCATGCATTTCTTGAGATTCGAAACATGGAAGGTGTTATGAATTCCACGGAGTTTATCAGGAAGCTCTAGCTTGTATGCCATGGGACCAATTCTTTCTATGATTTTGAATGGCCCAATGTACCGTGGACTCAACTTACCACGTTTCCCAAAGCGAATTACGCCCTTCCAAGGCGATACCTTTAACATGACCATATCACCCACTTGAAATTCCATCGGTTTGCGTCTAACATCCGCATAACTTTTCTGACGGCTTCTGGCAGTTAGCAACCGATTCTTGATTTGAACAATCTTTTCTGATCTTTTCTGTTGTCTCTCGGACCAATTCTGGGCCAGTGAGTTGGCTATCTCCAACTTCACTCCAGCAAACTGGCGATCTACACTTTCGCCCATATAAAGCTTCAAATGGCGCAGCCTTGATGCTCGCATGATAACTGTTATTGTAGGAGAATTCGACCAATGGTAAGTGTCGATCCCAGCTACTACCAAAATCAATTACGCATGCTCGTAACATGTCCTCCAGCGTCTGAATAGTTCTCTCGCTTTGACCATCTGTCTCTGGGTGGTAAGCGGTGCTCATATCCAGTTGGGTTCCCATCGCTTCTTGCAGTGATTTCCAAAATCTTGATGTAAACAAGCTGTCTCTATCAGAGATAATTGACGTAGGTATGCCATGCTTACATACAATTTCCTTTAAGTATAATTGGGCGAGTTTTTCTATGCTGTCAGTCTTCTTCATTGGCAAGAAATGAGCAGATTTGGTTAATCGGTCAACAATAACCCAGATGGAGTCATAACCACTTGACGTTCTTGGAAGTCCTGAGACGAAATCCATAGTTATTTTCTCGCACTTCCACTCTGGGATTTCAGGTTGTTGGAGTAGACCGGATGGCTTTTGGTGCTCAGCCTTTACCTTGGCACAGGTCAGACATTTACTGACATAGGTGGCGATCTCAGCTTTCATGTTCGGCCACCAATAGAGCTTCTTTAAGTCTTGATACATCTTGTCTGATCCCGGGTGAATGGAATATTTAGATTTGTGCGATTCATGCATGATCAAATCCCGTAATCCCCCAAACAACGGTAACCAAATTCGCCCTTCAAAGCATTGGGTTCCATCAGAACGGATCTCGAATATCGGCTTGATTAGCCTTCCAAGGTTTTCAGCTTTCACGTTTTCCTCTTTCATCGCCTCAGTCTGAGCATTGAGTATTTTCTCAGGTAAATTGGTGTGTACCGTCATTACCAAAGATCTAACCCTTATTGGTTCTCTGTCCTTTCGACTCAGGGCGTCGGCCACTACGTTGGCCTTACCAGGATGGTAACGGATTTCACAATCATAGTCACTCAAAAGTTCAATCCATCGCCGCTGTCTCATGTTGAGCTCCTTTTGATCCAGAATGTACTGTAGACTCTTATGATCTGTGTACACAGTACACTTAGTACCATACAAATAATGCCTCCAGAGTCTAAGTGCAAACACTACAGCACCCAGTTCTAAATCATGGGTCGTGTAGTTTTCCTCATGCTTCTTCAGTTGTCGAGAGGCATACGCAATCACCTTTTCCCTCTGCATCAGAACAGCTCCATAACCCTTGTGCGACGCATCACAGTATACAACGAAGTTCTCAGCTCCCTCAGGCAAAGCTAGGATAGGAGCGGAGCATAACTTCTGCTTCAAAGTCTGGAACGCTTCATCTTCTTCCGTACCCCATTCATACTTTTTGTTCTTAGCTCAAGTGACAGAGAAAGAACCGTCAAAGAAACAGTTGCAAGACGTGCCAGTGATCCGTAACTTTCCTGAGGTGTTTCCTGATGATTTGCCAGGACTCCCACCACCTCGACAAGTTGAATTTAGAATTGAGCTAGTGCCCGGAGCCGCACCTGTCGCGCGTGCACCATACCGTCTGGCACCGTCTGAATTGAAAGAATTGTCGGATCAATTGAAGGAACTATTAGAGAAGGGGTTTATTCGCCCGAGCTCTTCACCTTGGGGAGCTCCAGTGTTGTTCGTTAAGAAGAAGGACGGATCATTCCGTATGTGCATCGATTATCGCGAGCTAAATAAGTTGACAGTCAAGAATCGGTATCCACTCCCGAGGATTGACGACTTGTTTGATCAACTTCAAGGTTCCAGCGTATACTCAAAGATTGATCTGCGGTCTGGTTATCACCAACTCTGAATTAGAGAAGAAGATATCCCCATTACGGCTTTTCGGACTAGGTACGGTCACTATGAATTTCAAGTAATGCCGTTCGGTCTAACCAACGCTCCTGCGGTATTCATGGATTTAATGAATCGAGTGTGCAAGCCATACCTCGATAAATTTGTGATCGTATTCATTGATGACATACTTATCTACTCCAAGAATAAAGAAGAGCACGAAAAACATTTGAAGATCATTTTGGAGTTACTCAAGAAAGAGCAATTGTACGCTAAATTCTTGATGTGCGATTTCTGTCTTGAGTCGGTACAATTTCTCGGTCACGTGATCAACAATAAAGGTATTCACGTGGATCCTGTGATTACCAGCTATCTTGCCATTTTTATCATCGGCTGATGACACCACAGACAGTGATACATCAGATACACCACCATCACGTACCCACGGTACACCTTTCACTGAGATTATCTCTTCTACCCAGAGATCACCTGTCATACCTCATCGTCGAGTTATTATTCTAGCACCTGGACAACCTATTCCTCATGGTCGACCGTACCGCTATCATCTTAATAAGCCGGTACACATGATGATTGCGAGGAAGAAGGTTGGGTTGTTACATGTTCAGCAACTTGCTGTGAGACATTATGTCAATCATTCTTCTTCAGATTCATCATCAGATTTTCATTCGGATGCTTCATCTAATTCTTCTTCGAGATACTCATTGTCCGATCATTCTTCTCCTGATTTACCGAGTACTTCTGCGGGGCCATCTCGCAAGAGACGTAGGTCCCCTATGGCATCTATACCTGAATTACCACCTGTATCCGGAGCTTTATCTCCCGTCCGTGCTGATTTGATATCATCGCCTAAAAGGGTTAGGGATTTTGGTTATTCGGAAAATGTAGAGGTTGATCCTAGAGAGACTAGTTTGAGGGATAATATTATTGTCAAGGATAATGATGAGCCGTCTAGGTCTAGTGGGACTGATATAGAGGTGGATGATGATGTTAAGAGGAGTGATGGGATGGATATTAACCCCGTTGAGGCAGTTATCGAGGCGTGTTTTGATTTTGCTGATATTATAAGAACTAGTGAAGTTGATGTTAGGGTTGAGACTGTGACCGTTACTCGGGATGATGTTGAGATAGGTACGAGAGACTTGATTGTAGTTAGTGACGATGGAGATACACCTCCTGTGGTACCAGAGGTTATCCATGAGCCTGCTTAGGAGGGAGAAATAGGGGGTACGTATGAGACTTTGGGGAGCCTAGTGCAGAGGTTCCATGATCACTGTTAGCCCTAAAATATGGTAACTTATCTGGAATTACATTTATCATTTATAGTCGTGTCGGGTTAGTTTAGTTAGTAAAGCCCGGGACTATAAATACCCCCTCCATACTTCCATGGAGGGGTGAAGCTCACCTTTTGTAAAAAGTGGGGTGTGTGGTGTTTTCTTTTTTTTTTTATTATCTTTTTTTCTCTAATATATTTTTTTATTCTTTTTGTTCATGTGTGTTGTGATTATGAAGGTGGGGGTGTGGGTTTGGGGGGGTTTTTGTTGGTGGTTTTTTTTTTTTTTTTTTTTTGTTTTTTTTTTTTTTTTTTTTTTTTTTTTTTTTTTTTTCCCCTTGTGTGTGTGTGGGGGGGGGGGGGGGGGGGGGGGGGGGGGGGAAATGGGGGGGGGGGGGGGGGGGGGGGGGGGGGGGGGGTGGGGGGGGGGGTCCCAGGGGGGGCCCCGGGGGGGGGGAAGCATTAAAACGCGGAACCCTAAGAATTTGGTGACTATTGGAATTACATTTATCATTTATAGTCGCCCTGTCAGGTTAGTTTAGTTAGTTAAAGACCGGGCTATAATACCCCTTCCATACTCTCCTATGGAGGGATGAAGCTCACTCTTTGTAAAAAGCGGCGATTGTGATGTGTGTGTGTTTTCTTCCCTTTTCTCTCCTATTATAACACACATACTTCCAATCTCTTTCTTTTTTTTCTCTAAGAAAACATGATCAACACCTTTCCTCATTTTTAACATACCTCCGGATTGCGTTATAAGGGTGAATAGATGTTAACAATTCGGTTCATCGAGCATAAGGGGAATCCGTGTTGTTTAATCTACTGATTATGTGGCGAATAAGCTCAAAAATTCGTGGCTTATATTGATGAAAAAAGGACACGGCTCAATTAGTTTTTTTGGGCTTTTTGGAGTGTTAAAAACCTTGTTCTATTATTGTTTACATGTCAACCGATGATATTGTACCATTCCATGAGATGCACAAAGCTACTTAGATCGATTTTAGCCAAAAAAGGTTATGGTTTTTTTTTTTCGTGTTCTAGGCGGCGGTTTTGTCCGATTTTGATGTTACACAAGAAAATCTCGTGTGTTGTTAGTATATGTTTAATCTCTCCCCATACAACCTTAGTTTTAAGCTACAAAGCTTATTGCGAGGTCAATTAGCTTAATGGTTGCAAAATTACTTATTTCGAGAAGAATTGTTCTTTGGTGGCGGGTTGATTATTATATTATTTTCTTGGTGGCGGTTTGACAAAAGTACAGACAAGATCCGCATTTTAAAGAAAAAGTAAGTGGCGGGTTGGTCACTAACTAGGCGGCGAGTTGCCTACATTTTGGTGGCGGTTTGGTCGCAAAAAATTTGGCGGCGGTTTGGTCACATTTTAAGTGGCGGGTTGCCAAAGGAGGGGCCCCCCCCCCCCCCCCCCCACCAGTGCAACCCAAAAAACTAGTTTGTTGATACATAATTTCTTGAAAAAAAATTGACCTTACGCGAAGGTCGATCGCGCATCAGGTGGGCATTGTGACCGACTTTGGGCATGTACCCTGCGATTTGGGAGTATAATAATCAACAAACAAGACATCCAACAAACACACAATCAACCATAAAAATACCACTCCAATCAACACACTTAATCCCCAAACGATCCTGAAAAGATTCACTAAAACAACAAAACGGGCTAGAATTCGGATTATTGTGACAAAGTGATTCGAAATGGATTTGGTATCCTTATTTGCAATTGATAAGTTGGATTTCACAAAGGCGCTACTTATTTCATCATCGTGACTTTCTTCTTTTTTCTATCGATGATGAACTTGCTTGAAACGTAATTCAGTTATCGATTAAGACTTGATATTATCTAGTTTCCAGCGGTCAGGGGGTGGTTGATGAAGTAACTGGACAACTATCATCTTTAAAGAGGTAGTTGTAGTACTCAGTGTCACACGCAGATGTCGATGTGGATAATTTCAAGAGGTGTTGTACTTCTTATACTTTTGATGGAGTATAAGGTACTTAAAGATTCTTTTCTGCACCGTTCTTCAATCAACAATCGTGCAAGCTTAAGTAACAAATTTGGGGGATTTTACTTCAGTTTCAAGTTTGGTATAACGGGTTTACTTCCACTATGATCACAACAATAGCCTACAGAATAAGAGGTTGGTAAGTTAGCCAGAGAGTTAAAGGTTGAGATGTAATCAGCACTTCTCACAGGTATTTTTATGCTATTCCAAGACAACGATACTTCACAGTCTAAGCAAAATCTCAAAGTTATTCAACGACATTCATAAGTTATCAAGATTTTTGCTTAAGACAAGAACGTCTCGAGTATATGGACGTACACGACAATGATGCTTCCGAGAGTTCGCAACCATCATGGGGGGAAATGTGTACATCCGGGACTTAATTGACTTTGATGTTACCATGTCAACTTCCAGGGGGAAGTTTGTTAGCCCTAAAAATGCTTAGAATGGTTAGTGAAGTATTATGCAAACGTGAGAAGAACAGTTGCTGATTTCTCGCATGCACCCCCGAACGAATATTCACCAAGCCCTAATGACAAGAAGCAGTGGTCGCTTGTGTGGTTTGACTTCTACAAAATTCCGCTGTGCACTTTGATGACAAGTAGAAGATTGTTCACGCTAACATCCATGTTTAGAATCGGGCTTAAGATTAGGGATGTGTTTTGGGGGGAAGCCGATTCAGAAACTTCTCCAAAAAGGAAGTCTATGAAGAATGCTTTTCAAAGGACATTTCCTGCATGGATTTGGGGGAAGTTATCCAACTCATGATACTAAAATGGTTCTAAGAACTAGTAAAGACAATGAGATCAAGGCTGGAATACAAGTTTTAGGCGAGGAGGAACTCAGGAAAGACAACTTCAGCCTGTGGGAGCGCTTTGGAAGACTATTTTATTAAGTTGTTATATGTATTGATAGTAGGAACATTTAAGTAATTCGTAAGTCCACATATTGGGGGAAAGAGAGCCTAGTGCAGAGGTTCCATGATCACTGTTAGCCCTAAAATATGGTGACTTATCTGGAATTACATTTATCATTTATAGTCGTGTCGGGTTAGTTTAGTTAGTAAAGCCCGGGACTATAAATACCCCCTCCATACTTCCATGGAGGGATGAAGCTCACTTTTGTAAAAAGTGTGTGTGTGTGTTTTCTTCCCTTTTCTCTCTATAACACACACATACTTCCCATCTCTTTCTTTTTTTTCTCTAATAAACATGGATCAACACCTTTTCCATTTTACCATACCTCCGGATTGTGTTATAAGGGTGAATGATGTTAACAATTGGTATCAGAGCATAGGGGGAATCCGTGTTGTTTAATCTACTGATTATGTGGCGAATAAGCTCAAAAATTCGTGGCTTATATTGATGAAAAAAAGACCACGGCTCAAATTTTTTTTGGGCTTATTGGAGTGTTAAACTTGTTCTATTATTGTTCTACATGTCAAACCGATGATATTGGTACCATTCCATGAGATGCACAAGCTACTAGATCGATTTTAAAGCCAAAAAAGGTATGGTTTTTTTTCGTGTTCTAGGCGGCGGTTTGGTCCGATTTTGATGTTCCACAAGAAAATTCGTGTTAGTATATGTTTAATCATCTCCTACCAACTTAGTTTTAAGCATACAAAGCTTATTTGCGTGGTCAAATAGCTTAATTGGTTGAAAATTGCTTATTTCGAGATGAATGTTCATGGTGGCGGGTTGATTATTATATTATTTTCTTGGTGGCGGTTTGACAAAAAGTACAGACAAGATCCGCATTTTAAGGAAAAAGTAGGTGGCGGTTTGACCAAAGTCAACGGCGGTTTGATTTAAAATAATATTTTATTGGCGGCGGTTTGCCTTTCTACACGGCGGTTTGAACAGGTTAAGCGGCGGGTAAAACAAGGCGGCGGGTTGCCTAAACTTTGGTGGCGGGTTGGTCACTAACTAGGCGGCGAGTTGCCTACATTTTGGTGGCGGTTTGGTCGCAAAAAATTTGGCGGCGGTTTGGTCACATTTTAAGTGGCGGGTTGCCAAAGGAGGCGGGTTGCCACACAAAAAACCTAGTTTTGACTACCTAATTTCTCGAAAAAAAATTTCGACCTTACCGCGAAGGTCGATCCGCGCATCAGGTGGGCATGTGACCGACTTTGGGCATGTGACCGAATTTGGGAATATTATAATCAAAACAAGAACAACAAACAAACACCACAATCAACCATAACAACATACCACTCAAACAACAACACTTAATCCCAAAACGATCCTGAAAAGATTCACTTAAACGACAAAACGGCTAGAGATTCGGATTACGATGACAAGTGATTACGAAGTGGATTTGGTATCCCTTATTTGCAATTGAAGTTGGATTTCACAAAGGCGTCTACTTATTTCATCATCGTGACTTTCTTCTATTTTCTATCGATTGATGACTTGCTTGAACGTATACAGTTATGATTAAGACTTGGATTATCTAGTTTCCAGCGGTCAAGGGGTGGTTGGATGAAGACCTGGACAACTATCACTTAAAGGAGTTACGTTGTAGTACTCAGTGTCACACGCAGATGTCGATGTGGATAATTTCAAGAGGTGTTGTACTTCTTATACTTTTGATGGAGTATAAGGTACTTAGAGATTTTCTTCTGCACCGTTCTTCAATCAACAATAGTGCAAGATTAAGTAACAAATTTGGGGGATTTTACTTCAGTTTCAAGTTTGATATATCGGGTTTACTTCACCAAGTGATCACAACAATAGCCTACAGAATAAGAGGTTGGTAAGTTAGCCAGAGAGTTAAAGGTTGAGATGTAATCAGCACTTCTCACAGGTATTTTTGTGCTATTCCAAGACAACGATACTTCACAGTCTAAGCAAAATCTCAAAGTTATTCAACGACATTCATAAGTTATCAAGATTTTTGCTTAAGACAAGAACGTCTCGAGTATATGGACGTACACGACAATGATGCTTCCGAGAGTTCGCAACCATCATGGAGGGTAATGTGTACATCGGGACTTAATTTGACTTTGATGTTACATGTCAACGTCCAGGGGGAACGTTGGTTAGCCCTAATATGCTTAGATGGTTAGTGAGTTATTATGCAAACGTGAGAAGAACTCAGTTGAGAAATTTCTCGCATGCACCCCCGAACGAATATTCACCAAGCCCTAATGACAAGAAGCAGTGGTCGCTTGTGTGGTTTGACTTCTACAAAATTCCGCTGTGCACTTTGATGACAAGTAGAAGATTGTTCAAGCTACATCAATGTTTCAGAATCTGCTTAAGATAGGGATGTTGGTTTGGGGGAAGCGATTTCAGATAACTTCGGCCAAAAAGGAGTCTATGAAGGAAGCTTTTTCAAGAACATGCTGCATGGATTGGGGGGAAGTTAATCCATCTCATGCATTACTTCTATGGTCAAGAAACAAGTACAAAGACAATGTAGATCCAGGTGGGAATACATGTTTTAAGCGAGGAAGAAACTCAGAAGGACAACTTCAGCTGTGGAAGCCTTTGGAAGACTTTATTACGTTGTTATTTGTACTTGTTAGGAACATTTCGTAAGTAAATTCCTGTAAGTCCAATATTGGGGGGAAGATTGTTAGGCCCTAAAATATGGTGACTATCTGGAATTACATTTCTCATTTATAGTGTGTCGGGTTAGTTTAGTTAGTAAAGCCCGGGACTATAAATACCCCCTCCATACTTCCATGGAGGGGTGAAGCTCACTTTTGTAAAAAGTGTGTGTGTGTGTTTTCTTCCCTTTTCTCTCTATAACACACACATACTTCCCATCTCTTTCTTTTTTCTCTCTAATAAACATGGATCAACACCTTTTCCATTTTACCATACCTCTAGATTGTGTTATAAGGGTGAATGTTGTTAACAATCACACGCAGGCTATCCCAGTCCATCGTATACATGTTATTGAGGGCGTCAAGAGGGAGCGGGGACATAGGATTGTTGAGGTTGAGTCGACAGTCACTGCTTTGACTGAGAGGGTTGCTGAGTTGGAGAGGGATAACAGAAGGCTCAGAGGCACTGCGAGTGTTGAGAGTCATAGAGTTAACCGACTCCAGCGCAGCATGTCACGTATGCAGAGAGAGCTGAGGCAGATACGGCGGTTTCGATTTTATGATCGAGCGAGAGTTGGTAGATTTGAGGCGTGTGCTAGGAAGCACATAGGCTACCATCCTTAGATATGTTCATTAGTGTTGTAGTACTGAGCAGTAGCGTTTAGTGATAACTATAGTGTTAAAAACTCGTATTTTCTGTATTTTGAAACCAAATGTGATGTAATCACTAATGTTCGATGATATGAAAATGGTTAATTATCTATGATATGATGTCATGATTTAATTTACTTATGATTTTAAGTCATGCATTATGGGGTTCCTATGAATATATTTCGATCATGTATTTCCTATGTGAATTAACCGTAAATTTTATTTAACACCGTTAGTGATCTCGCATCACCTAGAAATCTCATCGAGTGTTACGTTGTTATGTTGTAGGAAGATGCCTAACACACGATCCGGAGCATCCATGACTCATGAGGAGGTTGAAGAATTGGTTACTCACCGAGTAGCTAAAGAGATGGAGGCTCGTGAAGCCGCAAGGACCCTTAAACCCCTGAATGAGAATGGGGACGAACAAGAAGGTGAGAATGGAGGAAATGGGAATGGAGGTAACGGAGGAAATGGGAATGGAGAAAACGGAAATGGAAATAGAATTGGGAATCATGGTATGTGTTAATACAAAGTAAACCGTAAAAACGTTTATCTTTATATTTTACGATCTCACTTTGTTTTATCGATAACAAAACATAAACTTAGCAACCAACAAACTCTAAACGTTACTAAGCCAATAGTTTTCTAACACACCAAAACACTTTATAAAAACAACATTCTTCTCATTCACAAAACCTATCTTGCAATTTTCTAAAAATGATCTTAAACACCTTTTTCATAAACTTTACCCTAAATACAAAATATTTTTTCACAAAAAATATTTCCTCATAAAACTTCCTTCCCACTCATAAAATCTGATCAAAAGATTCTCTTTATTATTATATTAGTTTAAATGTTAAAAAGTCAAAGCTTATTTCTGAGTACTGTTTGCCGGTGCTCTCAACTTTACATATCGGTGCCTTTGGGAAACAGCACCGGCAGTTCTGGCAAACAGTAAAATGTTTAGCTATAAATACCAACTCATTTCTCTTAATTACACACACTTCTTAATACAATTTTCTTTCTAAATAATCAGTGTACAACTAATCTTCTATGTCTATTTCTCACTTGTTCGAGGCATTTATCATTTCTAACCAATTTTCTTCTCTCTAGATCTGGTTACCACTGATCTTCTCCTATATTCTACTCTACTCTAATGCTTCTTGTAGATCCTTCATGACGTTGTCGTGACGACACCAAAAGGTCTTCTATGGACAAGTTCGCCAAAATCTCTTGAAGCTTGGATCTATCTTCCATCTTGTGGCAAGCTTCTATGTCTCAAGATCTTCTTCATCTTGTCTTCAATCTTCAAAAAAAATATCTTAGAAATGGCTAGATTTTGTTTGGTAACGTTGATGTAAAAACAATATATATGTGTATGTTTGGTACCTAGTAAAGGATAAGCATTGGTGATGTGACGAAGGGTTTAGGATTTGAATAAGGGGTGTTGTAATGTGCAGTGGCAAATGGTGAATGGTTCTAATATGTGGAACCCAGTGTTTAACTTAGCATCGTGAAAACGATTAAGTAACGTTGTGTGGCTTCTCCACCGGTTAAAGGAGATTTGGTGATTAGTGTATTCGAACTCTCGAGTAGGTTACTCGGGGAGTGGAGTAGGGCAAGGAAGGAGTCCTTGTAGCCGAACCACTATAAATAACCGTGTCATATATCCTTTACATTATTGCTCGCATTATCTGATTTTAAACATATCACATCACATCAAACAAAACTAAATACACTTTTATGAAAATAAATAAAAGAAAATAAAAGTTAAGATTTTAATTTGAAAACTATTTAACCCCCCTTCTAGTTTTCACAGTATGAACTATGGAGGTTCCATGCCAGTGGCTCGAGAGTGCACTTTCCAAGACTTCTTGAAGTGCAAG
The DNA here is from genome assembly GCA_026074375.1 of Tanacetum coccineum. Taxonomy (NCBI): domain Eukaryota; kingdom Viridiplantae; phylum Streptophyta; class Magnoliopsida; order Asterales; family Asteraceae; genus Tanacetum; species Tanacetum coccineum. The sequence goes on from BQNB010040367.1 coordinate 32,048, forward strand.
TCACATAATTTCTCAAGAACCGAAGGCATTGTTGGATTGGCCCGCTGGTTCGAGAAAATGGAGACTGTGTTCAACATCAGTAATTGTCCACCGAAGTATCAAGTGAAATATGCTACATGCACATTGTAGGACATTGCTTTGACTTGGTGAAACTCTCATAAAAGAACAATTGGTGTTGATGCTGCATATACCATGAAATGGGATGGACTTATGAAGTTGATGACTGAGGTGTATTGTCCAAGGAACGAGATTCAGAAGATGGAGACTGAATTGTGGAATCTGACCGTGAAAGGAAACGACTTGACTGCTTACACTCAAAGGTTTCAGGAGTTGATTTTGTTGTGTACTAGAATGGTCCCTGACGAAGAAGACAGAGTGGAGAGGTTTATTGGAGGATTACCGGACAACATTCAAGGAAATGTGATTGCTGCGAATCCGGCTAGACTCCATGATGCCATACGCATTGCTAACCAATTGATGGACAAGAAGCTCCAGGGTTATGCTGCAAGGAGTATTGAGAATAAGAGGAGGATGGAAAGTAACCCAAGGGATAACCATGGACAACAACCACCATTTAAGAGGCAAAATGTTAGTGGGCAGAATGTGGCTAGAGCTTACACGGCTAGGAACAATGATAAAAGAGGGTATGCTGGACCTCACCCCCTCTGCAACAAGTGCAGATACCACCATGTAGAGAGTTGGACACCAGACGAGAGATTGCAGATCTGCAGCTGCGGTACCAAACACGCAAAGAGCCCCACTTGGGAATCAGCAAGGTGTTATTTGTTATGAGTGTGGGATACCGGGACATGTGAAGAGAGAATGTCCAAAGTTGAGAAACCGAAACCATGGGAACTGAGTTGGGAACAAGACTGGAAACCAGACTGGAGGTAATGAAGCTACAACAAGGGCTTACGCCATTGGTAGAGGAGGAACAAACCCCGATTCCAATGTTGACACGGGTACGTTTCTTCTCAATAACTGTTATTCTTCTATGTTATTCGATTCGGGAGCCGATAGAAGTTTTGTGTCGTCTACCTTTAGTGCTTTGCTTGATGTTGCACCATCCACTTTAGATACTAGTTATGCCGTAGAACTTGCCGATGGAAGAATTTTAGAAACAAATGTTGTTCTTAGAGGTTGCACGTTAGGATTATTAGGTCATCCGTTCGACATAGATCTAATGCCCGTAGAACTTGGTAGTTTCGACGTCATCATCGGTATGGATTGGTTGGCGAAGTACCACGCGTTGATCGTTTGTGACGAGAAGGTCGTCCGTATTCCTTATGGAGATGAGGTATTGATAATCCGAGGTGATAATTGTGACGGCGGAAGTAAGCTGAACATCATATCGTGTACGAGGACCCAGAAGTATATTCAGAAGGGATGTCAAGTCTACCTAGCGCAAGTTACATCCAAGAAGGCTGAGGATAAGTCAGAGGAGAAGCGACTTGAGGACGTGCCAATCGTACGGGAATTTCCGGAAGTCTTTCCAGAAGATTTGCCTGGACTACCACCTGCTCGACAAGTTGAATTTCAAATCGACTTAGTCCCTGGTGCTGCACCTGTAGCACGAGCCCCGTATCGATTAGCACCAGCCAAAATGCAAGAGTTATCCACTCAATTGCAAGAACTTTCTGACAGAGGATTTATAAGACCCAGTTCCTCACCCTGGGGAGCACCAGTTTTGTTTGTCAAGAAGAAAGATGGTTCTTTTCAGATGTGTATTGACTAAAGTGAACTAACAAACTTACTATGAAGAACCGATACCCACTTTTGAGGATCGACGACTTGTTAGATCAACTCTAAGGATCAAGAGGTTACTCTTAGATAGACCTGACGATCTGGTTTTCACCCAAATCAGAGTTCGTGAGGAAGGACATTCCAAAGATAACATTTTAGGACTTATATAATTGGGGGGGGGGGGGGGGGAAACCAAATTAACGAGTTCCAAGTATGCGTTTGCTTTGGACTAACACACCGGCCAGATATTCATGGATTTGATGAATCGGGTGTGTAAACCGTATCTGGACAGATTCATGATTGTATTTATCGATGATATTTTGATCTACTCCAAGAGCAGAAAGGAGCACAAAGGACACCTTAAGTTGATTTAAAAGTTATTGAAGGAGGAAGAATTGTACGCCAAGTTTTCAAAGTGTGAGTTTTGGCTGTCGAAGGTACAATTTCTTAGACACGTGATTGATAGTGAAGGAATTCACGTTGATCCAGCTAAGATTGAGTCAATCAATGATTGGGAATCACCCAAGACACCAACCGAGATCCGTCAATTTTTAGGTTTGGCTGGTTACTACCGACGATTTATCGAAGGTTTTTCAAAAATCGCTAGACCTATGAGGAAACTGACTCAGAAAAGTGTAAAGTTTGATTGGGGAGAAAAGGCAGAGGTTGCATTTCAGTTGTTGAAGAAGAAATTGCGTAGTGCGTCGATATTGGCCTTACCAGAGGGAAGTGAGAACTTCATGGTATCATGCGATGCCTCACATAAAGGGTTGGGAGCGGTTTTGATGCAAAGGGAAAAGGTCATAGCTTACGCATCACGCCAACTCAAGGTTCACGAGAAGAACTATACCACCCATGATTTGGAACTTGGTGCAGTAGTGTTTGCCTTGAAGATGTGGAGACACTATCTGTACGGTACAAAGTGCGTTGTGTTCACTGATCACAAGAGTTTACAACACATTCTCGATCAAAAGGAGCTGAACATGAGGCGCGACGTTGGTTATAGTTGTTGAGCGACTACGACTATGAGATTCGATATCATACAGGAAAGGCGAACGTGGTGGCTGATGCCCTGAGTCGAAAGGAGATAAACAAGCCACTATGAGTTCGAGCCTTAGTTATGACTATAGGGTTAAACCTTCCTAAGCAGATTTTGAGTGCTCAATCGGAAGCCAGAAAGGAAGAGAACTTCATCAACGAAGATTTGCATGGCATGATTAACAAGTTAGAACCTCGTTCTGATGGAACGTTATGTTTGAATAACCAGAGTTGGATTTCGTATTTCGAAGAGTTGAGGGCCTTGAGTATGCATGAGTCGCATAAGTCAAAGTATTCCATCCATCCTGGATCGGACAAGATGTACCAGGACCTTAGGAGGCTGTATTGGTGGCCCAACATGAAAGCAGAAATTGCCACTTATGTCAGCAAGTGTTTAACATGTGCCAAGGTTAAGATAGAATATCAGAAACCGTCTGGGTTGTTGGTTCAACTAGGATCCCACAATGGAAATGGGATAATATAACAATGGATTTTGTGACTAAATTGCCAAAGACGGCAACGGGTCAAGACACAATTTGGGTAATCATTGATCGTCTCACTAAGTCTGCTCATTTCTTGCCTATGCAAGAAGATGACACGTTAGAGAAGTTGATGAGACAGTACTTGAAGGAAGTAGTCTCAAAGCATGGAGTGCCAATTTCGATCATCTTTGATCGTGATGGGAAATTTATGTCACATTTTTTGAAGTCCCTTAATAAAGCATTAGGTACTCGATTGGATATGAGTACAGCTTACCATCCAGAGACCAATGGCCAGAGTGAGAGAACCATTCAAACATTGAAGGACATGTTACGTGCCTGTGTACTCGACTTTGGAAAAAGTTGGGATAGACACTTACCGTTGATAGATATTTCATATAACAACAGTTACCATACCAGTATTAAAGCTGCTTTGTTTGAGGCGTTATATGGGCGCAAGTGTCGATCACCTATCTGCTAGGCTGAAGTTGGGGATAGTCAGCTCACTGGCCCAGAAATCATTCACGAGACAATCGAAAAGATTGTTCAAATCAAGAGTCGTATCCAAGCCGCCCGTGATCATCAAAAGAGTTATGCCGACGTAAGACAAAAACCTCTTGAGTTTCAAGTAGGAGATAAGGTCATGTTGAAAGTATCTCCTTGGAAAGGAGTGATACGTGTTGGCAAACGAGGAAAGTTGAACCCTCGTTATATTAGACCTTTTAAGATCATTGCTAAAGTAAGAACCGTTGCTTATTGTCTTGAACTCCCAGAGAAATTGAGCAGAGTTCACTGTACGTCTCACGTCTTAAAGTTGAAGAAATGCATGGCTGATAAACCGCTTGCTATACCATTGGATGAAATCCAGATCGACGAGAAACTCTATTTCATCGAAGAACCTATCAAGATCATGGACCGTGAGGTCAAGCGTCTGAAGCAGAGTCGTATTCTGATTGTCAAAGTACGCTGGAACTCTAGTATGGGTCCTGAGTTCACCTGGGAGCGTGAAGACCAAATGCAAAAGAATTACCCGCACCTTTTCACTAACTCTGCACCCGCAGCAGAGGTTGCGTCCTAAGCTTTGAGGACAAAGCTTCTTTAACAGGGAAAGAACGTCACACCCTGAGAATTTCTGTTCAATAATTTAGCCATTTCCGTTTAGTAATTTAAATTTTTAAAAGTTTCGTTTAGCTTTTCCGCTTAACCGGGAAGTTGTTCCGTTATTATCTGAGAATCATCACCGGGAGCGAACCGGGACACCAAACGTTGTAGTATTTTAGCAATAGCCACGTTTTTATGTTTTAAGGCAATATATAAAATTTCATAATTTTAAGTGATGTCGTTACTCGTTTCGTTAATTACGTGTTCCGTGGAATTTAAACAATACCTTGTCATGCATGCTAGACCTTTGGAAATTAAATGTTTTTGAGCACTAGTTTCCTAGAAAGTTGGAGGCCACTTTTGGTCCCACCCTTGGCCTCACTTGCAACCGGATATGCATGTATATACATGCATAGGATTCAAATTTTGAAATGTATTCTCTAGACATGCAAGCAAGAATTAAGGTAAAGGTCTAGTACTAGTAATGGTGTGATAGGTAGATCATTTTGGTCCCCTATCCCTTGTCCCCTAACCAATCGGCACAAACAAGTGTGTGTGAGCATCTTGTCATATATCATTCATTCTCATTTCATTCTCATTCACTTTCTACACACACAAAAACATTTCTCTTGTGCTCTCTCTCTCTAAAACACACGAACCAAGACAAACACTTACAAAACCATACATTTTTCACTTTCAATCATTTACATTTGAAGACAAGTTGAAGGTTTGATCATCTAAGATCATTCGGGTATAAAATAAACAACGTTTGGGTTGTTCTTGATCTTTGTTCATCTTTAAAGATCGTTTTTCTTTGTAAGTCTTCAAATCCTCAAATAACTTGTACTTTTCTACTCTTCTAACTTGTTTTGTAAAAAGAATGATTTTGAAACTACATAAACCTTAAAAAGGTATACATATGGTTCGAATTTTATAAAAAGGAACATAAGGAAATCATAGTTTTGTGATCGTGGTTATTTTCATGTAATGATATTTGTACTATTGAGCTTATTGTATTCGGCTTATATATAAGAGCTTATTTGAGAGCTTGTTTGAGTATTTTGAGCTTATTTTAGCATATACATATACACGAATAAATGGGAAAAAATAAAGAAATATTTTCTTAAGCTTATTTCTTGTAACTTAAATTTAATGTGCTTATTTCTAGCTTATTTTTGGAAGGGTAAAACATTAAGCTTATTTGACTTAACCAATAAGCCCAAATAAGACTTAAAGGGCCTACAAGCCCACGTCACCAATAACATAAACCCACGACCCAAGCTTATTCATAAGCTTATGGGTTCGGCTTATTTGTCTTGGCTTATTATGAGCTTGTGGTAGCTTATTGATGAACCTAGAACTTGTTTGTTATCTTTTTAGTATATCGGACTTATTTATTTCGTACTTTGGCATATTAAAGGCTTAGTGGGCCTAAAAGCCCAATAAGAGTTTTAGTGACTCGTTGGATTTGTTTTAAATGGAAAACGATGGTATGGAGTTGTAAATCGTAACTTGTGATTTGGAAGTAGTTTAAAATTGGTTTTTTTTGATAAAGTCTACGACTTTGAAAAATGAGTAAACACGAACGGGTCATGCCGAAATTTTGTAAAAATCTTATACTTAGAAATTATTTAGAAAACATAAATAATAAAATGTTTTGACTAAATTTCTTAACGATTTAGAAATGTCAAATTATAATGACAAGTTTATTTATACGTTAATAATAATATAATATTATATTTATATAATTAATATAATATTATATACGTACTTACTTACAACTTAAGACTTTCCATAAAAACCGATCACTAATGTTTTAATACACAAATAACGTTTACAGAAAATGAGTAATAAACGTTCATGCATCAATCACATTCGTTAACTTTCCGAGACTAAATCGAAACCCGTATTCTTCTAGGTCATACCCGTGTACCACCGTTCGTTCCGAGTGACCCTACTTTTGACGTATACTCTTTACCTTATCATCAAGGTGAGTTCATAGCCCCGCACTTTTACTCGTTTTGAATAAATGTTTTATAACTTGGGGTGAGAAACATTGCTTGTTTTTAAAATCGGGCACAAGTACTTTCATGAGAATTTTTCCCTGTTTACGTGTTGCCTAAGTAGTGCTAGACCTCATATTGCCCAAAACTATCATGAACTGTTAATCTCTTGACCGGAGGACCGGTTGAGGGAGCGCGAGTGAATAAATAGATCTATTGGGACTAATTATCCCTATCCGGGTAAGTCGCACTTACTACCCACGGGTCGCCCGATTAAACGGATATATGTCATGTCGAATTTCGGATAGGAAATCTTAGGTCGGATTTCCTCTAGGGCAATGCAACCTATAGCTATATGAAAGCTATGTCTCAGAATTAGCATCGGTGTCATGAGCTTAGTGCAACGTAAATATCTTTTATGTGAAGTTGTATTTGTTATAACTGTCGCATGCCTGTAAAATCTTGTGGTCCACTATTACATCAAATTAAACCTATGAATTCACTCAACTTTATGTTGACCGTTTTAAGCATGTTTTTCTCAGGTGCTTAGCTTGGAAGATGTTGCCTGATCTATATGAAGTCTAATTGCCCGAACCAGTTTTCAGATTTCATCTATGTTATCTTAAATACCGTTGTTGAACTTATTAAAGCTTCCGCATTTTAACTTTTGAATCTTTTAAATTTGATTGATGTAAACTTATTATTATTTTAAATTTATGCAACGGTGTTTATTTTTAAAACGTACCCTTAGAGGTCGTTCTTTATGCTTTGTACTTGAGATATCCAGGAACGTCACGCCTCCGGACACGTATTCCGTCCAGGGCCCGTTTGGGGGTGTGACAGATTGGTATCAAGAGCCAAGGTTATAGAGAACCAGGTAGTATAAACTAGGTCTGGACTATAACCAGTATGTGATCCTACGTGATTATGTGCCTTACATGATTTTACATAGTACGTATACATAATTAAATACTATATAAATAATATATATGTATTAAATACTAAGTATAACTAATATTACTATAAGTATTTCTCATTTCATCCCATCATGCCGTACTCGATGACCCGCGTATTCATTCGTTCATTTTGCATTCATCCAATTACCCATTCACCCGATCATATGTTGCATCATGCATGGTTGATATAAAGATGACTTATATAAACTTTGCTTGTACAGGTCATGGCTATTTCAGTTATCTCAGTTTCTTCGTATTCATTAGAGGATAGCGTAGGGACACCTGCTGGACGAGTATGATCATGGAACATTGTGACATGATATGAATATTCATGAATTGATCAATGCATTGACACATATTTGGCATGAAAATGTGACATGGGCATGAAATTGTTGGGTAACATGAGGGGAGAAGGGCATGCACATGGTGATTGACATGGAGGTCACACATTTCCTAAAATGAGCATGCATCAAATCACATGGCAACAATTGATATGCACAAATAAACAATAAACAATATATTGGAATTTGATGGAAATGGTGTGGATGCATGGCATGGATGTGAACATCAATTGGTTATATCTAATCAATTAATGCCCTGATGCCATGAGAAAGGCATGTGAGACATATGTGACAAATAAATTGATGCAATGGGGTTACATAAAACAATAGAACAATGGCATTCCATGTGAGTGACATGAAATGCACATGGAAAATGATTAATGCATGGGGTATATGACAATGCATAATTGATCAATATGAATGGACATGAACATTGGTATGACATGAAAATCAAAATGACACTATGTGAAATGGTGACAACAAATGTTAATTTGCAAAGATGCATCACACATGGGTGCATGTATACAAATTGAGCACATATGATGGTGACATGGAGCATCATATTGGTGAATGCATGGGATCATTTATCACATGACAATTCAAATATGCATGCATTGACAATTGTCACATGGATCACATGCAGTGATGGCAATGGATTCGGGTATGACAAGTCATGTTGAATCAGGATGAGTGGTATAATGATGACTGTTAATCTCATGACCGGATCTAAGGGACCGGTTGAAGGGACGCGAGTGAATAAATAAATCATTGGAACAAATTATTCCAATCCCGGGTAAGTCGCACTTAATACCAACACGGTCGCCCGATTAAACGGATATATGTCATGTCGATTTTCGGATAGGAAATCTTAGGTCGGATTTCCTCTAGGGCAATGCAACTTATAGCTATATGAAAGCTATGTCTCAGAATTAGCATCGGTGTCATGAGCTTAGTGCAAACGTAAATATGCTTTTTATGTGAAGTTGTATTTGTTATAACTGTCGCATGCTTGTAAAATCATTTGGTCCCACTATTACACGCAAATAAACCTATGAATTCACTCAACTTTATGTTGACCGTTTTAAGCATGTTTTTCTCAGGTGCTTAGCTTGGAAGATGTTGCCTGATCTATATGAAGTCTAATTGCCCGAACCAGTTTTTAGATTTCATCTATGTTATCTTAAATACCGTTGTTGAACTTATTAAAAGCTTACCGGCATTCAACTTTTGAATCTCTTAAATTTGATTTGTTGTTAAAACTTAATTATATTATTTTAAATTATGCAACTTGGTATATTTTAAAAACGTACCCTTAGAGGTCGTTCATCATACTTTTTTTTTACTTGAGATATCCGGGAACGTCAACGCCTCTCGGACACATATTCCGTCCAGAGGCCTCAATTTGGGGTTGTGACATTATATTCTACTTTCGATCAGTTTTTTATTTTTTAAATAGGGTTCAGTTATTCTGGTTTTTTTCTGTTCACCCCTTGCTCCCAGGGAGGGGACGTCTGTGTATGCTGTAAGCCACGTCTCCGAAACGGCACTGTTCTAGAGTAAATAAAAAATAAGAGCATTTTTATAGTAACATTTTTGTAGAAACACTTATTCGCAATTCAAACAAAATTACAGCAGAAACAATATTTGATTAAAAATTCACAACATCGTGCATTAGTTGTTGATTATTTTAATATTTGTCTTGTATGAAACTAAAACTGAAAAGTATTACACACACTAGAAAAAAAATATGGGAATTAAGTAACTCAATATTTAATAAGAGCTATATCAAAGTTCCCACTTATTTAATTATGTTTTGCAAAATACGAGCAATGAAATTAGTTGGCACAAACATCAATGTTTAATATTTTATTATTTTCTTGGTACATTTAGTAGTACCTTTAAAGATTCGGAATATACACCCATCAAGTAACTAAACCTTCTCAACTGAGATAGTGGTTTCAACTAGCTCATGAACTCACTAAAGAGTTTGACTCTTCAGTAAGTGAACTGAGTCAAATGGTTTTATCGTTAACAGAGTTATCTCATCAGAATATGTAATACTTTAGGAAGAGAATTCTTCAGAGGGAAATCTAATCAGCGAGTCTGCTCTTAAGCTACCAAACTCAGTAGCATGTATACTCTTTGGTAAGTGTATTGATGATTGTTCAGGCTGGTGAATACATGACCAAGCTAGAGTTGTTTGTTACTCCTTCTGTCATAATATTATTCTCACTCATTGTCCAAAAAAATTATTCACTGCTAAAAATAGAAGTTAAAATTATTTAACTTTACTTTATTTTTCATAATCAAATTTCTTATTTACAAAATTAAATGAAAGCAATTATAATTGTCAAAGGGTAAAATTATCTTTTTATTGCTTTTGAAGAAATCAAAGCAGTAATAGATTAGTTTTTTTTAAATTGTGTTTTTTTAATCAATGAAGAATAATTTTTGGATTGGAGAATAACTGGTATGATATAAAGATACCGAAACCTAAACACTCATAAGTGAAAGGGTTCTTGCGTTTGTGTCAAAATCAAGAACATAAACACTTTGAATTATCCCAAAGAAAAATCCATGTAATTTAAGCGAGCAAGGTTGAATAGTTTCTTTTAGAAAGTGATTACACGATTCATTGTGATATCCGGTAATTGATTATTGTTACCTTACTGGTGCTAAAATCCTAACGATCAAAAGAAACGATTTTGTGATAATAAATGGCGGCTACAATGAAACATATGACAGCTAATTTCTGCAAACTGAACAAGTTTAAAGGAATGGATTTTAAGAGATGGGAAAAGAAGATGCACTTCTTCATTTCCAACATGAGTGTAGTGTATGTTCTTAACACACCAATTCCAGAAGTTGGTGGTGATGATGCTACCGCGAAACAAATCAGAAAGAAGAGCAAATAAGAGAATGATGACTATGTGTGTCGTGCGTTAATCCTCAATGGTTAATATGATTTCGTTTTTGATATTTATCGCTAAAGACTTATGGGACCTTTCGGATATTAAGTATATGTTAGAAGATGCTTTAAAATTAGATTGAAGGTATACACTCATCAATAATTGCACCTGCTTGACTCTAGCAAATAGAGTTGATTTTGAAAACTGATTACACGATACATTGTGATACCCGATAGTTGACTATCTTTAACTTACTAGTGTTGAAACCCCAACATCGGCACATTAGTAACAACTTATTTAGCAAGCCTGTTACTAATGTGCCGAATTCTGATATTGGGATTGCTAGACAATTTGGATTTAGCATTAAAACTTAATTAGATAATGGAACACTAGTATTTTCAATTCAGAACTCTTGATTCAGTTTACAGTTATATATATCTGAATATAGACTCTTGACCTTTAGAACAAATGCAAAAATGTTTCAAGTATGTAACAACTTAACACACATAATGTACATATAAAAGAGACTGAATCAAAATGAGAGAACATACCTTTAGCCATGAGTAGATATACAACACCTGGATCGCTAATGACGATGTTTTTTCGTATTTAAAGATCGAGAATTTTGGCAAGTTTGGCTAGTCTGGTAACTAGCCGAATCAATGTTTAACGGTTTAAAAAGTTTCTAAGATTTATTCAAATTATATCAACCGACAACCGTTACTACATGTTTACATCTACATCTAATCAGAGACGTTAATTTCTCGGCCCACATGATATAATCAGTGTAATATATATGGCCCAATCAGCTGCCCATCTTCAATGTTTTACTGACCGGACTGTTTGGGCCATCATGTATTTGTCTAATATCTTGTTTATAATTGTTTGGAGGGAAGATGCCCAAAAATGTAACCGAACTACCACTTCCAAACAAAATACCCAAATACGTAATCAAACATCGTGAATAAACTAACACAACATTTATTTAGAGTAGATTACTCAGTTAGTAAATTTTTAAATTGAGAAACAGATTGTTCCATTAACAATAAGTGAATAAATTAAGGCCACATGCAAGCTCACAATATCTATTATCTAAGTATCCAAACCTACCTTTCAAATTCTTCTGATATAAAAAAAAGCTACCCTGAGAATATATCATTTAACTTTTCACTGTCAAGTTAAAAAGTTATAAACCACAATCACACATTTTAAAAATAGATGCATTTTTTTAAAAAAAATTCCTTATTATTTAAAATGTATAACTATAATTTTTTTTTCTTACTTCAGTTTTTTTTTCACACCGATCTCTTCCCAAATATCTAAACATAATATTATATATATACACAATTACCGACAAAAACACTGTCGTTTTACACTGTATCAGCTACAGTGCTACCGTGTTCAACTCATTGGGCTCCCACTTTGGGCCGGCCCATTTGATTTTCTTTTTTTTTTCAACTTAAAAAAATATATATATATTTGCTTGCCACAAAATATGAAGAAAAAAAAATGTACAAAAGTACTTATTTATTCAGATAAAAAAAATATCCGCGACATGAGGCCCAACACATAAGCCCATATAAAAAAACAAACTATTAAACATGAGACCGAAAATAATTTTTTTTTTGTTTTTTTTTTAAATTTGTATGCACAATGTAGGAGGGAAAAAAATATTACAAAAGTTCCGATTTATTCAGGGAAAAAATACCCGCGGAAACATCTTCGATACCTAATAACTTTAAAATAATCGATATGATCACAAACGTACAAACCATTATATTAAAAAAAAACCATATAGCAAAAAAAAACAACACTTTAAACATGAGGCCCAACACATAAGCCATATAAAAAAAATTATTACTAATATACACATTTGTCGACAAACTAGCCTAAAATTCGCATAAAATGTGGCTCAAAATGTGGCCCAAAAAAAAGATATCGAACCGTTCCAAAAAAAGAAAATATTCGGGAAAAAAATTAACCCGTCCCAATGCAAAAAAAATTTCCCGAATCGTACAAAAGAAGGAAATATCCAGAAAAAAATTAGCAAAAAAAACCCCCAAAAATAGCCTAAAATCTGGCCCAAAGTAAAAAAAAAATACAAAACGGACCCTCACCTTTTAACAAAATTAGCTCATCCTAACGCAATTTTTTTTCCCCGAATCATACAAAAAAAAGAAAGTATTAAAAATTAGCCCGGCCATAACGCATCGCCCAAAAAAAAAACCCCCCGAAACGTAAAAAAAAAATTATTCGGGAAAAAATTAGTCCCGCCGCAACGCGCGGGTTCTTTTGCTTGTTACTTTCTACTTGGCTTATTTTTTCCTAAAAAGATATAGAGTATGTTTGGCACTAGTAGGAGCTGGAGCGGATTGTTGGAGCGGGTTGCTAGAGCTGGATGCTGGAGCATGTTGCTGAACTTATTTTTACATGCTAGTCACATAATTGTCTCCTCTCCTTCTGTAGTACCAAGTATGTCCTGTGTAGGTGCATGCATACATATAAAATGGTCGTTTTATTAATTTGGGTGATCCGGTGCGAAACTACGAATGAGGCTCCGTAAAATACGAAAAGCTAAACTATTATGAAACATGGAACATCAGTTTCTTTCCCCTTTTATGTATTTTGATCGAAACTTTGTTTTGTTCTGTTTTTAACTTTTACGATGGAGATAGTAGTTTTGTATTTTTTTTATGTGGCTCATATTCAATTTACGTCTTTCACTCTTTTGAATATGTATCGTGTTGGCCCTTATTAGATCAAGTTTCATAGCATTTAAAAAAAGCAATAAAAATTCAAAATACAATATACTTAAACAAGTATAAATATTAGTGGACACATACTAACTGACGGCCTCTCACAAATATGCCATGTGCATAGAGATGACAACGGGGTCGGGTATGTGGGGAATGGTTGATATCATCCCCACCCCGAAGTTCATTATTTATCCTCATCTCTGTCGGGGTTTACAAGTTACGTACCATCCCCATCCTAGATGGGGAACAGGGATCCCCAACGGGAAATCAAAGACTTTTTCCTTCACCAAAATAACATTTTAAATAGGCCAAAACACATATTAATACTCTGAACTTGACAAAGTAGATCATCTAGTACCCTTAACTTTTAAGGGTTCAGAATGATACATCGAACTTGACAAAATAGAATTTATACTACCCTATACTAATAAACATAACAATTAATTATTATTTTTCTTTCTAACAATTATTTTAGTAGAGTATTTTGTAATAAATAATTTATAGTAAAACTTTTAACTAGGCAAATATATTTTTTTCTTAATTTTTTATCTTTTAAAAGTTAATAGAGTATTTTAGTTGATTATTTAGAATAAAAAGAATGTATATGTAGCATTGATTTCTAAAATATTTCTAGCGTGCTACTTTTAATATATCTTCGTATAATATAATTAAATGTTTGTTTAAAATATTTTTTAGATCAACTTATAACTAACTATATAGGAATTTTGTAATTTTCAATTTAAATGTGCATATAAAGAACTAAATAGTCAAATTGTTATTGTTTCAAAATTATTTGAAACGTACACTTCAGTATATAATACGGAAATTTATGTATGGAACAATATTTTATAGAAAGTGAATTACCGTACTACTTTTGATACATATATATTTGTATTATACTTAAGTGTTCGTTATAAATAATTTCAAGACAATAACAATTTGACTATTTATTTTTTCATATGCATATATAAATTGAAAATTACAAAACTCTTATATAGTTATATAAGTTGATCTAAAAATTATTTGAAACAAACATTTAATAATATAATAGAAAAATATATTAAAAGTAGCGCGTTAGAAATATTTTAAAAATCAATGCTACATATACATTTTTTTATTCTAAATAAATAATTAAAATACTATATTATTTTTTAAAAGATAAAAATAATTAAATTTTAGGAAAAAATATATTTGGCTAGCTAAAAGTTTTACTATAAAATATTTATTACAAAATATTATACTAAAATAATTTTTAGAAAGAAAAGTAATTAACTGTTGAGTTTATTAGTGTAGGGTAGTAGAAATTCTATTTTGTCAAGTTCAATGTACCATTCTGCACCTTTAAAAATTCAGGGTACTAAATAATCCACTTTGCCAAGTATAGGATACTAATATGCATTTTGGCCTTTTAAATATATTTCAAATTGTGCAACTATTAAAAATAACACAATACAATGATGACAAATAACATTAACATTCAGGTCCAATATTAATATTAAGATATGAGAGTTCCTACAGGAAAATTATTTTTAAAAGGGATATCAACCATCGATTGATAGTGTTTCAATTATTTTATAGATATAAATTGTATATATACAGTAAAGATATTCGGGGACGGGTTTAGAGACCCGGGTGTATTATCATCCCCGCCTCCGTACTCGCTTTTTATTATCGGTGATTTCCCACCCCCGTCCTCATACCCGGTCAATTCAGGAATTTCCCCGTCAAATCGGAGTCGGGTTCGGAGTTTTTTTACCATCTTTACATGTGCAGTTGGCCACTTGCACAAGGTAATCACGGCCACTTAAAATAAGTACGGAGTATACATCAAAGTTCGTCCACGTGAGACATTGGAAAAGCAAGTATACATCACTCTGATATATCTGTCTGTACGTGCAAAAGGAAATACGTGTTATATGTGTATAAGATGTTATATCGATTATCAAAATGAGATTGTTATATTTAAAAGGCCTATGTTTTATATACTTACATTGCATATCTTTCGGCCATACACATATGTCATATCGGCGACTTGGCGAGTCATGGATGTTCCCCTTTCGATCATGACCTATTCTATGAGGTTGGCTC
>BQNB010040368.1:0-32500 GCA_026074375.1 Tanacetum coccineum
GCGATCTACGGTCATATACTTGGAGCAGCCGGAGTCCAAATACCAGAGAAAAATTTGGACGACCTGCATGCATCAAGAGAGGAAGATGGAACATCAGAAACTATGGATCCCTAAGATTTATTGGGTTCCTTTTTGTTAGCAGATATAGATTTAATAATCCTAGGTTTGATTTCCTAGGTTTCTTTGAGTAAACCAATATTACGACAGGCTTAGGTGTATCACTTTCTAGAGCAGTTGGTTTCCTAAGGGGCACTTCAGCAGTTATGGTAATCCTAGTTAAAGGGCACACATTTCCTACTATAGTGAAGGTCCGACCAGTAGGTCTCCAAGTGTATCCAATATTTGTAAACACTTTTCCTGTTGGTTTCCAAACTTTTCTCTTTGAACTTTTCTTAGCAGATTTAGATTTATTACGAGCATTCACATCATTGATAAAATCAAGAACACACAAATCATGATTATCAGAAAGCATGCAACCATTACACTTAACACATAAAGGTTCTGTTAGCCTCAATTTATTGAGTCGAACAAGGAAGTTCGGTCACTCTACGATGGAGCTTCGGTCTTTAATTAGTTAATGTTGTAATAGGATAATATCAGGAATCGGGCTCGATAGTTAATCTAATATTGTATATGTTTCGGGTTTAATCCCAAGCAAAACCCGAGCCTGGGTCCTAGTTAAATATCCCGCGCGTCACTTTTAAGTGTCGGGGTATATAAGGAACTTTTCCACTTGGAAAAGTTAGTTGTTGAAAATATCTAAATATATCTTTTTCTTTTCTCTCTCATTTCTCTCTCCTCTTTCTCTCTCTAAACAACTCACTCTCTCTATCTCATTTCTAGTCCGATTTCGTGGTCGATTGTATGAAGTAAAGTGTTATCGGGATCCTACAGTTAATCTCAATGATCCATTTACAACTGTTGCTAGTATTAGTTCTACTCCTCCGATAAATACTAGGACATTTTTTAACATATGTAGTGTGGTACCTTTGTCCCCTAATCAGAACGGAAGTGAACAGGTTGGTAACGAACAAGCTATGAATGACATTCCTCCATCTTATGCTAATAAGCTCAACCATACGTCTTTGACTAAGGCTAATCTTCGAAAACTTGAAACTAATGTGCCAAATGATGCCGATTATGACGTTTGGTTTCCTTTGGCTTTAGTTCATGAGGTAAATGATAGAATGAATAATTCGATTTATGGTTACTTTATTGGTAAAAGGCTTGCTTTTCCTGTTGTGGAATGGTTTGTGCATAACAATTGGGAAAAGTATGGACTAAGAAAGTAACCATGCTGAAAGGTTTTTCCTTTTTAATGTAACATTTCTCATTTTCAGGTTATTTACAACTTTAATAAATTCCATTATTTATTTTTAGAGTATTACGCGTTCGCTTTTAATTATTAACTTATAGTTAAATCGCGTAAACTAAAAATCAATGTTCAATGTAAACGGACATCAAACAAATAAAAGTTTACGTCAAGCAAGCACCATATAAATTATTATGAGAATAATTATTAAGTTTTCTTATTTTATTTTTACCGGTTACGTAAAATGTTTACGTTTCGCAATAAAATACTTTCGGGCATACCCGGAAGCACCTATACCTATCTATACTCAAACCAATACCCACAATTATACCCAATATATAAAACTAACTCATTTATTCAATTAAATAAACTATGGGGCCGGTTCTATGCATGGTTCATGCATAATAAACTTAACCATTCACTAGTATGTCTCCATAACTCAACCAAGTTTCACTAATTCTTTTCCTTCACATGTTATATCTTACACAAGTTGTACTTAGACCCAAGTTGCTAGAAATTGTCCAATCTATGTACCCTTGATCCTTGTGAGCCGTGGCCTCCTCCTAGGGAGGAGGAGAGCTCTTACACTTGTCCTTAAAACCATTTCCAAGCTCATGGTTTCACTTAGTTTAGGGTTTCATTTTAATTTTTCATTCAAGGCAATCCAAGTGTTTAAGTATTCATTCTAAGGTTACCTAAGACTACTCAAGGTGTTGGCAAGCTTGGATTCGGGTTTAACAAGGAATTATCAAGAAAACATATTTAGGGTTTTGATTTTGAAGGCTTGATTGGGGTTTACATCTTGTGTTCATCATCCTACTTGACTTCTATAAGGTCTATTTAAAGTATTTAATATTCATTCATTCATTTTCTATTGTGTACATGCTTGTTGTATAAGTTAATCACCACCTAGATTCATTTTAAAGTTATATAAAGTATTTGATGATTTCATATGGACAAATGACAAGAACATTTAGAGGACTTAATACATGTAATATATACGGTACAATACTTGGTGAAATTATGGTGCAAAGCCTTTAAGCAAAAATAAATACAAACTAACTTTATAAATTGAAAACCCTAATTTTATTTTAATGGCTACTGTTGAAATTCGAACTATAGACCCTATGTTTTATATTTTATAAAAATAGTGCTCTTTACAAGGATCGTGAGCATGTAAGGAACTCGAAAAACGGAATTATAACGAACAAGTTATATATAATTAACTTTATAAAAACAATTTTTATAAACTGTGATGAACAGTAAAGTTACTGTTCATCGGAGGTAAAAATTCCATAAATGTAATATTTTGATAAAATTCCTTAATACGAACCCACGGACATAAAGAACTCGAAAAACGGAATTATAACGAACAAGTTACGTATTTTACAAGTTATATATAATTAATTCTATAAAAACAATTTTTATAAACTGTTATGAACAGTAAATACTACTGTTCATCAGGGGTTTAAATTTTTATAAATATGATATTTTGATAAATTATCTTAATACTAATCCAAGGATATAAGGAACTCGAGAAACGGAATTATAATGAACGAGTTATGATTTAAACAAACTACGTATAATTAATTCTATAAAAATAGTTTTTATAAACTGTCATGAACAGTAAAAGTTACTGTTCATCAGAGGGTTTAAACTTTATAAATATGATGTTTTGATAAATTATTTTAATACGGAGACATGGACATAAGAAACGTATAAAACGGAGTCGAAACGATAAAGATATGAAGTTTTAAAACTCGCGCGCATTACTTTTATTTTTATACAATCTTTTATGAAACAATTAAATTAATAATGAAATATCATTATTAAATCATACATTTTTACAAATGATACGTTAGTAAATAAAAATAATATTTTCGTTACGAGTACAAGTATATATACTTTAATTTAACAAAGTACGAGTTAAGTATTGATTTAAACTTTTAAGGAATTAATAAAAACTATTAGGTGGTGGTGTAGCTATACAACATGTGATGTTTTATTTATATATGATACATTATACTCATACGGCCTATAATTAATTAGGTTGCATTCAAATTGCCGAGGCGATTCACTTACTTGATTTAGATAATCAATCATTCACTTACGGTGAGTTCATAGCCCCGCTTTTATACAATTACATTGTTTTACAACTTTGGGGTGAGAAACATGCATCATTTTACATTTGGACGCAAGTACTCTTTTAAACATATTACGAGTTGGCCTAAGTAGCTAAACCCACTATTGCCCACTATCATGAACTGTCAATTGCTAGTTAGCGAGCGCGAATGTTATGAATAGATCTATTTGGGATTGACATCCCCGTTCGGGTGAGTAGCGCTCATCGGTTTCGACTGTACTGAAACAACGAACGTATACATGTCGGAACAATTTGGATGTTGCGGGTTGAACATCTACATGGGCACATTTAGTGCATTAAATTGCATACATATATGTCGAGCTTCGGTGTCATGAGCTTAGTGCACTTCGTAATTACTTTTAAGATATTGTATGTGTTACATGTCTTACATTGGAAATCTTGTGGTCCTATTTTATACATTTACTAAACCTGTGAATTCACCAACTTTATGTTGACGTTTTAAAGCATGTTTTTCTCAGGTCAATAAGGTACGAGAAACAAGGATACATTGGTGGTCATCATTTTGGAGTCATTACTATAAAGATTTGGATGCATTACATTTTGGGAATATTTGTTATGTCTTAAAATCTTTACTTTTCATGGATGAACTATTTAAGCTTCGGCTATTGTAACAAACAAGTCTATTTAATCCAATGTATCAATTTTAAACGACTCATATAGAGGTCGTTCTCATATCTCGTGCTATTGATCTATGAAGTAACACTCTCCAACCCATATTCCGCTGCGACCCATTTTGGGGGTGTTACAGATTGGCATCAAGAGCCTAGGTTATAGAGAACCAGGTCAAATGTTTTTACTTGGACTATAACCATTTTCAAACATTGCATCATACAAAAGTTTTTCACGGGACACATACACTATTGAGTTGCATTAGTTGGTTATGCTATATGTTTTCATGATATGTATACATGTTTATATTATACTACATATATACTATGATGGTCTTATATAATATACTTATATAAGTTTATTTATCTTCCTGCAGTCATGTCTTCTGCATCATCCGCTGTCACCTATACCTCTGTGTACACTGACTCCGAACCAGGGAGAGTCTTTTGGGGAGCCGATGAGGAGATACCCGATGGAGGTTTACCACGAGTCATCGTATACGGATACGATGGACTTCCCATGCAGCCAGTAGACCCACCATCCCCTGACTATGTGCCTGGACCTGAGCACCCATCATCTCCCAACTAATCAGTTATCATAATAAATTCAACTAATAATCAAAGTCCTTCATTTAACTTTAAAGTCTGACCTACCCAATCAAGAAAACGCTACCACTATTTCCAGAAATCCAGACTAAACACTATGAAAAAAGACATTTATACAATTGACGATAGAAACGACAGTTACATGAGGATAAAAAGAATCATCAACCTCGATTACCATTACCATGCCTATTAAGATTTATACTTTGGCTAGCTATAGCATCGGCTTAAGAAGAAAAAAATGGTGGGGGCCACGGTCGGGTAGTAGCACCACCGTTACTGCCACGACCATCTACATCTATATCTTGCGAGCTTTGAAACTTCCATGAATGTGTCTACTTTTTAGAGGTTTAATTTTAGTTTCTATTGTTGGTCCCTTGGAATCTGATATAAGGTTTATCAACTTTAAACTAATCATATTTCATAGCAACAAAGTGAGTTTTAAACAAATATATACAAGCAATATAAAGAACAAGTTTAAAACACACAGAAGTACTTTTCAACGTATAAACTTTTATTAGAATCAAATAAAGAACCTATGACACACCTTGCTTGTGGAATAGCAAGGTGGTTGAATGACAATTGTGGTGTTATCTCCTTCGAACTTAAACCTTAACCTATGTTAAGAGTTTAACAAAACAAACTTGTTATGACCAAAACTGAAGCTTCAGCTTTCAGGGGTACGAGTCAGTTTGTTTGAGAGATAAATGAACTCTTCAATGTGTTTTCATATTAATTGGAAGAGATGGTATTTACTCTGAGAATCTCTTTCCTTTTATAGGCAAAGAGATTAGGGTTTACAACTTAACCTAGTATGCGTGTCACACATCTAATGGGTGGTTGAGATAACATTAAATGTTGACATGCTTTAGAGTACCAGGTACAATCCTTTAAGGAAAAGCGAATGTACTTCTTTGCTGACTTTAGAAGCATATTTTCCAAAGGAGATTGTTTTATTCCTTTTGGCATAAAGCAATTTTTTTCCCGCCTTATAAACCTTCTAGAAGTGAAACTTATGTTTCAGCTTTTGTTAAGGAGATAGACTACATTCAGTTTGGAATTGTCAACCAAGCTGAACTGAAGCTCCAACCAAGGGCCTTCATCAGTTTCTGTACCGCTGCATACACTGAAGTGAAGATACTTCCTAATCTTCTAAGGACCTGAAGAGCTGATGCTGAAGGAACTTTAGCATCTCAAACTGAACTACTTCAGCTTGAGTAACTTAGGGGATTTTTTGTTTAAATCTACTGAAAGACTAAAAGGCTCAAGAACTGAACCCAACAATCTCCCCCTATTTGAATATACAAATAGCCTAAGTTAAAATCAGTTGTAAGTGAGCAAAACAACTTCTTCTTACATAACTGATATAAATTGAGCAACGTAAACTGATAACCACTTCTATTAACTTTCATTACATTACATTTACAACAGATAGAGTCAATACAAAAGATTTCTATACTACTGCCTCAGCTGCTCAATGGTTCTTATCTGCTTGAGTGGATTCAAGTTTCTTTTATCAACTTCGGCAAGCAAAAGGGAACTGAAGGTTCTAGCATGATCATCCACCCCATCCCTTATGTACCTCACTTCTAGTAGACCCAACCTTGTATTTCGCCATTGCATGTGTGCTAAGAATATGAGGCTAAGCCTACCAAAAAAATGGCCCCAACTTTGAAGCTATCAAAACTTGTCTTTCGGTAGCTTGAAAGTAACCATTAACATGGGTCCTTTTGTATTCGTAAAGACAACGAGCCATGTTACTAACACTTAAGCAGATGCGATCATGCGGATGTAAAGATTCAAGAAGGAGTACGTCGGGAATGCTACAGTTCTGGAGATAGATTGGTTAGCTGTTCATTCAAAGAGAGCAACGAAGCACGGAAAATATCCACTACAGAGTCTTGAATACATCGCCATGACTGGATGCTGTGCTCAAATCCATTGGATTGCGATCTCAGCTCAAAGACTACGATTTGACTTTCATAAAATTCCTCTGTACGGTATATCAAAAGTGCTATTGCCTTTATGCTGGATAAAGACAAACCTAACTAAATAAAGAAATATAATAAAATTACAATTACGGAGAAAAGAAGACAATTACCCTAGCTCTCGTACGCGATTGCTAACAAAACCGAATCTTAAACTAAAAAGATAAACAAACAAAAAAACACAAAGACTACTATAAGCACAAAGATACTCAGTATCTGAAACCAACCCACCCTTTCCCTCCCCCCTTTACTCACGTACTCCAATACCCACCACCCACCCCTCAGCACCCACTCCCAGACCGCAACACCTCCCCTCTTCCCCACCCCCCACCCCCCCCCGCAACCCCCCCACCTCCACCCCCCCCCCCCACTCCCTTCAACCCCCTACACCCCCCCCCAAACCTCCCACCCCCTCCATCACATCCCCCCCCCCCCCTTAATTATATTACACAACGGTCACCCATCAACACCCGACCAATAATCCCACACATTCCACCACCCTCACCATCAACACACCCCACCATCCCCCCCCAAATCCCCATCCTCCTCCTTCCACCCCAACCCACCCCCCTACCCCCCCCACCCCCTCAACTCACTTATTTGTGGTTGTTTTTAATTTTAACCATTACCCCTCCTCTCCCCTACCCCCCCCCCTCCCCGCCCCCTAACCCCCAAACACAACCGACGCCACCACCCAAATCCACAACCCCCCCCCACCCCGCCCCCCTACCACGCACTCAACCGCACTACCCCCCAAGCCCAACACGGGCACCATTACATCCGAGAGCAAGAGGAAAATAGAGTGGCGAACTCAACAACGAGGAAACGAAGTATCCAACATGCATGAACATCCTCACCAAAGCATTACCAAAGAAACGATTCGAATATTCTTCTACCACACCTAGGCATGAAGAGTATGACCCTAAAACTCTCAAACGACTTCACAAAGTTAGATGATGAGTAAACAAATGCCTTCGTGTATCCTATAAGTATATAGTTTTTTCTAAAAAAAAATTCAAAAATAAATAAAATAATCTAAAATTATTATACTAATAAGTTCTAATAAAATCCGTAGTAAATATTTTAAGGACATATGTGGAATTACTAAAAGGCTTACAATTACTTCATATGCAACCCGGTTTGATGTTCAGGGGGCATGGATTACTTTATATCCATCTATTTGGACTGTTCCTTTCAACAATGGTGAGGGAAGAAGCTGTTCTCACTGATCTTGTCCACTCAAACAACGACTACAAGCTCTTTCAATCAGAAAACGGGTCTTGTTTAAGGGAAGTAAATGGGAAAAAATCTAAGGAGTTCTAAAAGACTGTTGGATGAGATATAAGTGTAATTATAAGATGTTTGTTGTATTCTAATGGGTTAATTTTTAGAGGGGAGTTAATTAATTTTAACTCAAATGTCCAAAGTTTAACTGATTGGTAATGCTTAGGGTTTAAAAAGCATTTGCTCTTTGTTCCTAGCTAACTAACCAATTAGGGTCTAAGTGGACCAATTGCCTAAACTTAGAAAAGCTAGAAATACATAAAACAAAAATTAAAAGAAGATGAAACCTAAGGGACTAAATTCTGCCAAGTTTCAACTTAGAAGTATAAAAGGAGCGGCGAGTTGCCATTTGGTCAAACGTTACAAAAAATCGGTCAACGTCAAAACACACACTCTCTCTTTCACGCAACTCGCCGCCAAGAACATAACCTCGAATCTTTGATTTCCAGTGTTTCTTGCAAAGGTATGTATCGAACCTTAATCTATATCATTTATTATGTGTGTATATCAATGGAATCGATCGAAAACACATTAAAAAAAAGTGTAGAAAAATAGATCTAGGGTCGTTTTAAGATGAGTACACCAATGTAGTGTTGTAAGGTGTGATCTAGTTGCTGGGAATTGTTCATAAGGTATATATTAATGAGTTTTGATGTGTGGTTTTCTATCTCAAACAATAGTGAATGAGTTGCCTTTGATTCTTAACGGCGGGTTGTAGTTTAAAAAGTAGATATATGTGTGTTTGATGAAAAGAATGGTAGCAATGTATATCTATAGCCTAGGAATGCCTTAGGATGTGATTAGTGTTGAAAAAGGAGGTGCGGGGTTTGAATTTTAAGAAACTAGTCCGAATGGCGAGTTGCGTATGTTTCTAGGTGGCGAGTTGGTTATTTTATTAGTTTTTAATAAAATACTCAACCCGCTGGTTCAAACGGCGGGTTGATTCACAGCGAGTTGCCTAACGGCGGGTTGACTCATAGCGGGTTGCCTAACAGCGGGTTGCCTAACAGCGGGTTGCCTAACAGCGGGTTGCCTAACAGCGAGTTGCCTTATGGCGGGTTGTCTAACAGCGGGTTGTCTAAACAGCGAGTTGCCATAATTTTTCTATTATTTTAGTCCAACAGGTAAACCGCCGTCTCTCGGCGGTTTGGTCAAATATTTTTATTTATTAAAATATTCAACCCGCCTCTTTTCGTGGCAGTTTGCTCGATTCTCCTAACGGCGAGTTGGCATTTGGCCTGGCGGCATTTGAGGCTGAGTTTTCATTTTTTGGCCATTGAGCCTAGGAAAGCGCGAAGCTATTAAAAACCTTTTTCCTTTAGGGTCGTAGTTCCAAGGAACAACCCGCCTTATACCCCTCTTTGAGTTTGTTTATCTTTTAAAAGGTGAACCGTACCTCGCAAGTGACACAAAAGGTAAGTTTTTGATTCTTTGGTTCGGGAACTTATTAATGGATAATACTTCAGTTGAAAGTATTATATGTTGGTGTTCTTTTACCAACTTGATGATTTTTATTGATAATTAAGGACAATTTTTTTATATTTTTGATTTTTCTTGATTTTTTTGGTTTTTATATATATAAATATACTAATAAAAGAAAAGGAAAAATATTTTTGTATTTTTGTTTTTTTATAAAGAAAATAACTCCACAAGGAAGGATCTTCAAAGCACTAATTGTCAAACTTCGAAACGACAAACGCTTTCACTCCTCCCCGGCAGCGGCGCCAAAAATTGATTAGGTTTAAATTACACCTTTTTATATATAATAATATATAATAAAATATATATAATAAGGATAATCTAAAAAAAATCAATAAGACCGAGAGTAGTATATGATATGATATTCCCGGGTCGTAGTCCCAACGAGGAGCGAATTGGAAAGTCGAGAGTCGGTTTGATATTTGATGTTTGAATGAAAAAGGTATGGGTTTGGTTTTCTAAATCTACGGGAAAAATTAAGGCAAACTACACTAAAAACGAGAAAATCACACAAATTATACTAAAAACGAAAACGGGAAGCTAAAACGACACACCAAAAACCTAAAACTTGAAATATTAATCCTAAAGTGAAATTTTTTACTTTTCCTAAAAGTAATTGACTAAAAAGGAAGAATAAAAAAGACTAGACTAAAAACGGAGCTAAAACGAGCTCAAAAATGAGAAAACAAAAACGGGGTCTAAACCCGTTCTTTAAAAAGTGAAATTTTGCAAAAATGACCCTACGAAAGATTTCCTATTTTTCCTAAGTGAAGACTGAAAAAATAAAATTTTCTAAAAAAGAAAAATATTTTTTTGATTTTTATTTAATTTATTATAATTAAAAAACAGATTTAAAGAAAATAAATGTTTAAAAATAGTAAACCTTTATGAAAATTTCTCAAAAAATACAGGAAAATAGCTTAAAGGATGCTGGATCTAAGAAAAATAAAAAGGGAAAAGTCAGCTTATTAAATAAGCTATAACAGGCTTATGGGCTTATGGGCTTATGGGCTAAAGTGGGCTTATATAATTAATAAAGCAAACCTCTACCGGATGAGCTATTGTAGCACAGCGGTAGAGGTGTGTTATAAAAGTGTTGGTTGATGGGGTTGAGGTCCCGAGTTCGAGTCTTGCTCACTCGGGTCCTCCCCTAATCCCAACACTTTTATTTCTCATTTTTTTAACAACTTTTTGAAAAAGCTAAAAATAAGCAACTTTAAAAAAGGAAAATTTTTTGTAACTTACAAATAAGCATGAAAATAAGCAAAAGAAAGAGGCAGTTTGCTAATTTTATACTAAAGCTAAAAAGTGCTTAACTGTTAGGCAGTTTTAGGCGAATAAGCAAATGAAAACTTAGTATAAGCTAAGATAGACAAATAAGCAATATCTAATAAGCACTTAAGAACAAAAATTAGCAACTAAAATAAGCTGGAATGGCAAATAAGCTAAAAAAACTACTAAACACTTAAAATTTACTCTAAAAAGGCAAATAAGCTTAAATAAGCTCTAAACTAAAGACAATAAGCTAAAATGGGCTTAATCTACTCTAAAAAGCTAAGCTAATCCTAAATAAGCAAAAATAATAAGCTAATAAGCTTCAATAAGCAAAAATGCCTCAACAGTACTAACTTGGAGTTAGTACTGTTAGGTGAAAATCCCAAAAGGCCATTTTCTAGCTTAAAAATAAGCTACCTAGAGGGGATTTTGGCTTTCTGGTTTATAGGAGCTTAAAGAGCTACTTATAGGCTTTCTAGAAAAGCAAAGAAAAACTAAGGTTTTACTAACAATAAGCAAGAAAAAGGGGCTTGAAAAGAAGCTTTTGCACCAGGGGAGATGTTACTAGTTTCAAAGGGGCTTAAAGCCAGCTTATAAATAAGCTAACAAATAAGCTCAGGACTGAAAATAGAGTTGAAACAGATGGAGCATAGCTCTAAATGAGCTTTATAATTCATTTTTAAAACTAAAACGTTAAAGCTATCTGATAAAATGGATTTAAAAAGAGGTTTTGACACTAAGACTTGACACTAACAACTTTGACAGTTTTTAAAGAAACAAGTTAACCAAAAAGTCTTAACTACTTAGACACTTAAAATAGACCCAAAACAAGACTCAAAAAGTGTATTTAGGAAAACTTAAGCTAAGAAGCTTAAAAACTGTTTTTGGGATGACAGTTTCTAAGACCAAGCTAGGACAAACATAAGAACAACTTTTTAAACTTAAAAGCTAAGAAAACTTGTGAAAAACAACTTAAAACAGCTAGCCAAAGTTAACTAAGTGACCCATTTGGTTAAATAGCAAAATGACCCATTTTGAAACACTTAACCCAAACACCTCTTAAACTTTTGAAAGTGGTTTTTAGACTGATTAAAAGGGTTTTTAAGCAAAGATATTTAAGGACATTTAGTAACAATACCAAGATAAGACAAGATAAGCAAATTTTAAGCAAAGATAAGCACCTTAATAAAGCACAAAAACAATGAGCAATTTAAGCATATAAGAAGCAATTTAAAAAACCAAAAACTCAAAGAAGAGATCAATTTAGCATAAGGCAAACACAATACAAGCAATAAAAGAACTAAGTAAGCACAACAAGCATAAATCACACAAGAAAAAGCATATAACAGTAACTTAACCAGATTAACAGTTGCTACAGTAAATAAGCAAAATGTAAATAAAGACTTACAATACCCTTTGCTCAAAACAAGGGTGATAAAAAGATTCTACAAGCTTTAGCTTGTATAAAACAAGCTAGCGAGAGTCCATAAGCACTTCCATTGTTTTGCTTATCATCCAGTTTAAGCTGAGGTACTTTTGGGGTGATCTTTTTTTGAAAAAAAAATTTATAATTTTTTTTCTTAAATATTTAACATGTTAAAGAAAAACAGATTATGTGAGCTTATAAGAGAGTTTATGAGAGATTTTAAAACATAGTAAAGACTTGATATCAAAAGAGCTTAAACAATTTTAAAACAAACCAAATTTCATTAACTGTCCAAACATTCCAATATTAAAATTACACTAATAAAAGCTTTGATGAACACTACTAAGTTAAAAATGACTCCTAAAAGCTAGATACCCAATGGCTACAAGAGGTCCTATATTTATACTACTCGTAGGAAGATTCTAGGAGGTGTAATCCCTGTGCTCTTTGCTGAGGAGGCTTTAGCTTGTGCTTGTTGTGTGAGGTGAAATCATAAGTTCATCTTAGCCATTAAATTTCCTTTGAGCCCAAGGTGAATGATCTACAAAACACCTTGAACTTTGATGCCAATGGATGATTTAGGATTGCCCAGCTTGCCTTGTTGGATTGTGAGGTGGGTGAGATTGGGTGGTGACATTTTTGGCTTGAGGTGACCAGAGTCAAGGAGGGACAGGGAAGCTTAACAGGGGGGTTAGGTATTGGAGGCGGGAAAATTTGTATAACGGAGTGTAGTAACATGGTGCAGGTTTGGGTAAATAACATAAATGGCCCCTAAAAGTTATCACTTCAATTGCAACATAAGTTCCATGTTGTGAACACTCTGGGCATTGGCAACTTAGACCCATCAAACGTTTATGGTTGTTTTGCAAAGTTAGTCCCTAAAGGGACTAACGAAGTTATGGTTAAAGGGTTGATGGTTAACGGGCAGTTTGGGGGATTGGGCTTTTTGTGGTGTTTGGGCCGTATGTATCATAAAAGGAAATTGGGCCTTTAAGTCTTCTAGTTATATACTAATGGGCTTTCCCGCCGCATAAGATGAGTTTATGGTGTGGGCCGCATTAAGTAGTATCTTCATTTTCGGCATCGGTTTTGACTGTTGACTTTGTCGGGGTTGACTTTGACTTTGATTGACTTTGGCTTCGATTTGACTATGTCTTTTCACGCTTTTCCATTCCGTGCTTGATTTTGTCTGTTTTTGCTTGATTTTTCGTCCTTTTGTCGGATATCCGTTTCCTGCACAAAATAAGTGAAAACATACAAATACAATGTATTTTTGGTACGTTTTGGGTTATTTAAGTCCGATTTTAATGGTGAAAGGTATGTGTAATTAAACGCATACCATAAAGCCGAGATAGGAATTGCACGTTTTGTCTTCTAACTTTTATGCAGGACTTTGCTGAAAAGAAATCGACAAATTGGTATACTCTGAAAAAGACATGTGTTGAACTCATACGGGCATTCTGACGCCTCTTCAACACACTTTTGCTCAAGAACTCAAATTGAAGAATCATCCCGAGCAAAATATCAGGGGAGTTCCTTGTTCTAATTCTATTTCCCATTTTCTTTAATTGTTTTATCTATACAACGAGGACGTTGTATAATTTAAGTGAGGGGATGGAGAATTAGAACGCCTACTTGTCCTTCTTTTTAACAAAATATGCTACATGCTTAAAATTATGCCAAATTAAAAAAAAATTAGCATACCTTTTGTTAAAATTACTAGTTACATGACCTCGAGCAGAATAAACCTTAATGTCAAATTATGAGAATTAAGCCTATTCTGTTTCCAAACGTTTACCAAAAATTCCATAAAAATTATGAGTGTGCCGGTGATGTAGTTGACTTTAGAACTTGGCTTGGTATATCACTCGAGACCACAATAATAAGCATTATGGATTTAGATGGAGTAACATATTTAACTGGTAAATTTTTAGGAATACACCAAAAAGCCTATATGTTGTGTTATTAACTAACCACACTGGTTAGTTAACCCCTGTATAACCCTTTGCTTAATCTTACTATAAGAGTAAGATACCCCTAGAAAAACCTGTTGAGCCATTCCTGTCTTTTTACCAAATGTCTATTTCGTTACACCTTTACACCTTAGCCTACCATGTAGATTAAGCCTATTTAATCAAAGTTGCTAGTTACTTTTGTGTAATGTTTTGTATTTCCTGTGTCAAAGTGAAATTTTCTATCTCTGGTTAGGTCAGGAAATTGCACAATGCAATGGGAAAATTTGTAGCTCATGTATTTTACTACTTTCGCAATTATGTTTCATGTCTGAAGATGAAGTGTTTAATGAAATGTTATCCGGATGAATTATGATGGTGAAGACGGTGAAAATACACCGAGATTCGTATTGTTATGTTGTGAAAAAAAATAGAAAAATAGAAAATTGCAGCAAAAAAGAGAAGGAAAGATTGATAGTCAGTTTGCAAAGTTTAAAATCAAAGTTATTATCCTAAGGATCGATTATTCATTGATGTGCGGTAAAAATCAACGATGTAAAGTTTTGTATAGAGTGACTGATATCACCACTTCTGTAAAAGTATGTATAGTAGGGATGATTGGGAAGTTGATCGTTATGGGAACGCCAAATTAGGTTGTCTTTGTCATTTCTGTGATCTAGGTGTTTGTATATATTTTCGAGTCTTTATCATGGAACGGTCAGGAAAAGTTTCTAGCAACTATATACCTTATTTGTTCAGGCTTAATCTATTTGTTTTGTGAATTTTATTTAACAACAATTTACTTCCCTTTCCTAACAATTAACCTTAGGTTTTACTCGAACGAGGATGAGATTGAGTCATGCATGTCTATTCCGTCTTTACGGTCATGTATGTATGATTCAGCCACCTTGCTGGTTTATTACTTTTGGTGAAAGTTAGAAGATCCCATACCATATATCATTCTTCATCCTAACCCTTGGTTAAACTCGAATGAGGATGTGATCGAATTATACATGTCTAATCCGTCGTTACGGCCATGTATGTATGATTCAGCTGCCTTGTTGGTGTGGTACGTTTGGTGAAAGATTACTAGAATGATCAACCCATTAAGCCTTATAAAAACCCAATTTACCTTTTGACTTGTTACTCCTTAGCTCTAGTGGTGAAGATGTGTATCCTTGCCAAGCATATGATAGAAAACTAATCACGACCGAGCAAATGAGCGTACCTATTAAATGTTACACCCTAGATTAGTTGAGTGATCTGAGTGTTTTCATTTCCCATATTTTGTGAGGTGTTTGGTCTTGTATAGGTGATTAAATAAAAGAATGCTTAAAGGAAAAATCCTTAACTTCGGTTGAGATACATTTTCAATAAATTTCTAGAGTCTACTTGAGGACAAGTACAATTCAAGTAGGGGGATATATGATGACATCAAATAATGTTACATTTATACCATCATTTACCCCAAGTAATTTACCCACTTTTATATAATTATTGCAAGAATTGTTACTTAATTGCTTAAAGTTGTTAATTGCAGTAATTACGAAGTGTTTTGTGAAGACATGCTAAAAGGCGCACATTTTGGAGCTTAAATGAAGATATTTGAAGATTACTTAATTCTGACTTAATATGCCGTATCCAGCAAAGAAGATATGGCGTATCAGCGCCTAGACTTCACAAGAAAACGCGTATACTCAATACCCAATATGGTGTATCCTACTTCCTACATACGCCGTATCCAGCTGGTCAAACAATCAAAGATCTTGCATTAAATGTAATTGAGGAAAGATACAACTGATTGATTGCGAACGTAGAGCGCACTCCAAGGAATTAACCCCTATACGTTGTATTGACCTCAATCAATACGGCATATCCACTAATTTTCAAAGACTATAAATAAAAGAATCAAAAACGAGTTTTCAGTGTGCATAATCATATTCTCTATACCATAAACATAAAAGTCGATTTTCTAAAGTGAAGAGGAGCAGCCAAGGTCAAGCTTAAACCTAATTCCATAGAAGACATCGTGTAATTCCTCTACTCTTGTAATCATTTAATTTTTGGTATCGTTCGATAAAACGTTTAGTTTACCTTGGTTATTTGATCACACTTGTATTATTACAATGGTTATGGGCTAATACCCTTGGGTATTAGCCATCTTAATGAAGATTAATGTTTGGTTTGTTTAATCTCGATTGCTTAATTTATCATTGATTGTTTAATTATGTTTATCACCTCATACTTGTCTATGTGCTTGATTATGCGACCTATTATTCAATTGGGTCTAGTGATACTGACCAAGTAATCTAGATACTGGGATAGCTCTCCATATCGTGTTTTATATATCTGGACCAATAGGATCACAAATAATGCCATATCTTTGCCTTTTGATTATGAGCTTAGTTGGACCGGCAGGTGCCCGTATGTTTCAACAAGTATGTTCTTAATTAATTGGTAAAGATTTTTTTTTTCGGTCAAGTGTTGATTACTACAGTATATAAAATGTCATCAAGCAATAAGTGTGTAAAGTCCTGATGGGCTAGGGTTTAACAATATCACAATTGCTTTAATCCCTAAGATAGATTATAATTAAACTAAAAGGATGCTTTATGCGGATGCGTTAATTGTGACAGGATTCAACGTGTCTAGGTCTTAGGATGATGTCCACCTAAGCTTAAGGAGAGGTATGCCGCCTCGATATATGCACTCATTTCATAAATAAACAAAACCAGCATTTAATGGATTTTAGTATGGGCTAATATCTGTTTTCTATCCTTTTGGCTTGTTGTGACCTGCTCTTTTATCTTCTGTTTATCTTCTTGCGTGATTAATATATATTGAATTGATTATTGTCACCACCAAACCTGTGCCAGTCTCTTAGGCTGAAATCCCCCCTTATCAGTATAACTAGGTTTAGCATAGGTTTAACAAGTAATTAGAATTAACTTGTCTAATTAGATTAACTAAAATACTAATAGAATATAAGGTTAACTTCATCGATCTTAGTGTTCGACACCCTATTTACCATGAAACTTCATCTTGACCGGGTACACTACCCGTTAAAGTGTTGTTTTAGGATAAGTCGGCTAAATATAAATTTAAAACTTGGTAATCAATAAATTTAACCTACACGACAACACATCACTTGGTGCATGGTTCTTTCAAGTCAATGCAAGGTATTGCTTCATGGTGAGGTTATCGATTTCTCACTCAGCCATAATGTTTCCTAAAAAATTAAAAGTTAGTACTCGAATAAAATAAATAAATACAATAAATCAAACTTTAACTAAATCTAGCTCCCCGATAACGGTGCCAAAAACTTGATGCATAAATTGTTTTAAATAATTTTACAAGTTTTAAATTTATAAAACTCGTCTACCGATGTCTACACACACTAACGGGCAGAGAACCGGGTCGTATGTAGTGCAGGAGTTGATAAATCCGAGGTCGTCCCAAGTGCTAAATTTAACTCGTTTTAATTTGATTATGTCACTTTTTGAAAATGGTTTTGAGTTGATTTGAAATTTAACAGGAAAATAAATTGCAAAAAGTAAATAGATAGAAGTCATCAAGGAGAAAGGCTTACTAACGTAGTTATTTCATTACTATTGTTATGATGTGTATTTCATGTGCAATGTCTAAGTAACATTTTATTAGTGGTTCTAATATCAACAGACCCAAATTGGCATTTGAAGTCTGCCCTATATTTCTTGCGATCCTGAATCCCCTGCAAGTCACAAAGGTAGGGCATCCAAGTTGCAATGATTAAACCCCAACTATCCTAAAGACCTGTCTATAACCTAGATAGATTATAAACCCTCTTTGAAAGAGTTCATGTGCTTTTTAAGTGTTTAATGTGATAGAGGCGGTAATCTGGTAAATCCCTACACTAGGGATAGATTTCAACCTACCCTAGTACCCTGTTAACCCCATGTTTAACTAGTCCGCCTAATAACATAACTAACAGGACCTAAACCACCCTCAACACTACCAAAACTCAGGGATCAATGACAGACTATAAGGATATCTAATAAAGCAATAATTAAACAGGAAACATTCAATCATAACAACAGTAAATTCATAACTAGGCCAACACTAGAAGTGCTTAGCCGCTCATGGTAACAACACAACAAGAATAAATGAAAGGAATCATGGATGGAATCATCATTATTCTTACATTATGCATTTATGAACGATTAAATACAAAATTAAATGAAGTGACTTCTCCCTTGGACTTTTGGTGGAATTCTTTGGGTTATGGAAGCTTGGTTCGCCCCTTGATACTGTGGTGGAAAGGTTGATGTCGAATGTGCCGAATGAGGGCTCTATTTATAAGTATCGATTCTGTTATGGCGTAACCATTACATATGTGTTACGTCATAACTGTGTTGATGTGTACTTCCATGCTCCAGGCTTAAATTGTGTTACGACGTAACTCTAGCGTTGATGTTACGCCATAACAATGACTAGGATAAGTCATCCTTCCTTAACGATGCTGGTTACGGCGTAAGCATGATGGAATATTTACGCCGTAACATCGGTGCTGACTCATTCCTTCATTAATCTTGGTTACGACGTAACTCCTGCAGGGAGGTTACACCGTAACTGGCCTTGAGTTTCTTCTTTTGCTCGTTTTCCACATCCAAATCCCGCGTCTCTTGCTCCAATGCTTGTGTTCTTCCTGTAAACGAAATATAAAGTGACTAAGTAGCATTTTCATGCATTTATACAATAATTACAAGCATTTTGATAGGGATTTTGATACTAAAAGTATTAACTATTTGATGTTATCACATCTTAGGCTTGTGTTGTGCGATGTAATGTTAATCATTTGGGATAGATTGTTTTTGTAACGCTGAAGTGTTTAGCTTTTACATCATTTTACGCTTTATGCTTAGTTATACAACTACATTGCTAAATGCTTGTCTAGTTTTGCCAAACATAGTCCAATTTTTATAGGCTATAAAATATATTGTTACAACTTAGGCGTGTGTTGTGCGATGTAATGTTACATCATGTTGGAAATGGTTTTGTAATTCCAGAGGGAATACGTTCGGGTCGCATATTGTTAATAATTTGGAATGGATTGTTTATGTTTTTATTATTGGTTGTTTTTGAAACACTGATAAAAGAAGCATTATTTTACGCTTTATGATTAGGGGTGTGTTTGGCGCGAAGCATTTAGGAGAGGTGAGCGTTGTGAAGTAACATTTAGGAGCGTTGAACATTTAGGAGATGTTTTACATGTTATAATTACACCTACAACTACATTACGGAACGCTGATCTGCTTACTGCTACTCCTAAGTTTGCCAAAAACACCATAGATATATACCTACATTACCAAACACTTCTATAAAACATAATGCTTGC
Source organism: Tanacetum coccineum (assembly GCA_026074375.1). Taxonomy (NCBI): domain Eukaryota; kingdom Viridiplantae; phylum Streptophyta; class Magnoliopsida; order Asterales; family Asteraceae; genus Tanacetum; species Tanacetum coccineum. The sequence goes on from BQNB010040368.1 coordinate 19,466, forward strand.
AACTACTCCCTAGTTTTGCCACACACACACCATAGATATACAACTACATTACCAATTGTCACAACTTAGGCGTGCGTTGTGGGATGTAATGTTACGTTCGGTTCACATATTGTTAATCATTTGGTATGTTGTGGATTGCTTATGTTTTTACAGTTTTGTAATTGTTTTGACGATGAGCATTTATAATATAATGGTTGTTTGAAAATAGGGCAGTAGGTTTTACATTTAGTTTGAACGATCGTGTTTGAAACACTGATAAAAGAAACGTTTAGATTTTACACTTTAGAGCATCAGGTTTGCAATGGCTTAAGCCAAACTGTCACTTGTGCGTCATGTCAACTTTTCCCTTATTCACTTGCATCTCACTCACACACCTAAAAACACCCTCCCTAGTAACTTAAGCCAAAACCCCAGTTTTGGGACCCATCATACCCAATTAAAACACAAACTCATCATAAAAATCAATAAAAAAACAACTAAACTGTCATTGCTTACGCCATGTTTTTGGCAGAATGTTTGGCAAGAGGGGTTATCGATGCAGTAATATGCCTTTGGCTTAAGCCAAAAGGGATGCCATGTAGATTTGGCGAGAGTTGGGTGTTACCGCACCCGATTCTCTTATAATTACATATACAAGTACATTACACTTGTAGCTACTCCTATTTTTGCAATCATGGCCATTTTGTTCTATAGGTTTCATCATATATTGTCACAACTTTGTGTTGTAGCTACATTTGTATAAGATAACTTAGGTTTTACTTAGAGTTTAGCGAGGAGATCACATACAATACTTGTCATTCAACTCATCTCTCTTATTCCGCAAAGTAAGGCAAGTAAATTCCGTGATTCACTTCTGATAACATCAAATATTTAATACTTTTTGGTGGCAAAATACCCCCTATATTACCTACAAATGTTTCACTAACACTCAAAAACGAGATATTTTCTATCATTTTGTAGTTTTCAGGTGAAATGCAGGAAAGTGACAAGAAACAAGGGAAAAAGGACTTAAAGTGTAAATTCTGAAGAATGTTACAGCGTAACACCAAAAATGGTTACACCGTAACATAAATTAAGCAAGTACGAAGATCAAGGAAGACTTTACAGCGTAACACCATATCTAGTTACGCCGTAACCATATATTTTGAAGGAAATCTTGTCAAAGTTATAGTTACAGCGTAACACCTTATCCAGTTACGCTGTAACCAAGAAGATCTACAAATATAGAATGAAGATCACGTACTTATGGACATTATTTGAAGGTTACGGCGTAACACCATATCTGGTTACGCCGTAACAGCTGCTTAATTATGGAATGTCGTGTATGATGGTTACGGCGTAACACCTTTATTGGTTGCGCCGTAACAGGTTCAACAACTATAAATAGAGGCCTCATTCAAGCTATTCCGACATCACTTCCTCCACAGCCAATTGGAGAGGCGACAAAGGCTTCCAACCTTCGAAGAATTCCACCTGAAGTCCAAGGGAGATCACACTTTACTTACTTTTTATATTTAATCGTTCAAATATGAATACTGTAAGAATTATGAGTTTTCAATCTATGATTTCTTCTATCTCTTATTGTGTTTCCATTATCAAGAGCGGCTAAGCACTTAAAGTGCTGGCCTAGTTATGTAATTACTGATGTTATGATTGTTTCCTGTTAGATTATGGTTTCATTAGATATTCCTTGACTATCGTGTAACCCTAGGTTATCTAGTCAATATAGGATCCAATGGATACTATGGAGGATCACTAACTCCTTACCTGGTGTAGGAACTAACCGGTCACCGCACTTATCACTCAATACTTAAAAAGCACAGGAACTAACCGGTTACCGCACTTATCACTTTATATACTTAAAAAGCACAGGAACTCTTTTAAAGAGGGTTAATAATCTTTATAGATTATTAGATATGTTTTGGGAATAGTTGGGATTAATAACTGCAACCTGGATAACCTACCTCCTAGATGATTTGGGACTGATTCAGAATCGCAGGGAGTATAGGATAGACTATATATGCGTATTCAAGTCTATCGACCTTAGAAACCACTAATGAAACCATAGTTTAACATTGCACAGGAAAGCGTTTTCATAACAATAGTAATGAAGTAACCATGTTAGCACGTTTTCTCTCTTGATATCTCTAACTCTTTTAATTTCCAGTTATTTATTTTATTGTTATTTTTAATTCCTTTCAATTCAAATCAAAAACCATTTTATAAACGTGACATTTCAAATTAAAACTAATTACAACTTAGCTCTTGGGACGACCTCGGATTTACCATTCTATACTACCCACGATCGGGGTTACTCTGCCTTTAGTGCGTTGTCAGGTAGAACAAGTTAATAAATTAAAACTGGTAAAAATATAATTTACAATAAAATACGCAACCAAGTTTTTGGCTCCCCTGCCGGCACAGCTAAGAAACATTAGTTTTTAACAAGAGTAATAAGAACAACCAGAAACAACTGTCAACGAATCACTAACTAGGGTAAGAAACGACAGCAGACCTAGAGTTGTCAGACCTTTATTTGAAGAAAATATTAAGTTCGAATTCTGAGGTCAATGCATTGACGAATTAAAGGACAATGTGTTCCTTAGAAACAATGACAAAAACCCCCCTCGAACACATCTCGAATATCACATCTATTGTCAACCTCTTCTAATCTCCTGGAGTATCAAGAGACCAGGTAATGCTCATGGCATTCCCTTTTACATTGAAAGGAAAAGCCAGACTATGGATAAACTGGTTGTCAGCAGGATCCATTACAACTTGGGACCTCTTGAAAAACGCTTTTCTACGCAGATACTGCCCGCTTTCCTAAATTATCAGACAAACCAAGGCTATCAAAAATTTTGGGCAAGAATGCAACGAACCTTTACATCTTGCATGGGAATGGTTCAACGGTCTGCTTTATAACTGTCCAGAGCATAAAATCAATGAGCACGAACAACTAAAAATTTTCTACCAAGGGCTAGACCCTGGAACTAGAAATAAGGCAGATTTCATGGGACCTATCCTAAGAATGACACCAGCCGCGGGAATTAAGGCCATCGACGAATTGTCAAAACACTCTCTCTCCTGGTATAAAGAAGAGGAATACAAGGAAAATGATTTTGACAAAGTACTCAAACATATCAACAATTTCGAACACAACATTAGTGTTCTTAACGAGGAAGTACGAATGGTGCAACACTAGTACAAAACTCCAAATGATGAAAGGGATACTCTTCTGGAAGAAACCGTAAGCTCCTTCATTAAAGAAGCTCACTTGAGGCAAAAAAAGAGTGAGAGTTTTGTTTGGAGAATTAAAAGGAATTAAGACAGGACGTTTAAAAATTAGGTTTCTTCTATTAAAACTATTGAAAAAAAACCTCGGCCGAATTGCTGAATCAATATACGGGAAGGGGGTTGGTACTCTTCCAAGCTTTACTAAAACAAATCCAAGAGGATTAGCTCACGCTATTACCACTCGCAGTGGGCTAAACTACCAACCTCCTAAAAACCCCCTTGAGGATAGCAACGGCCTACAAAACATCACCACCGAACATATCCCTACTACTGAGAAAATAACTCCTTAACAAACACATAATAGCACTAAAAATACTGATCCACCTATCCCTTTTCCCAAACGACTAAAAAAGGAGAAGGAAAAAGAATAGTTTCAAAAATTCCTAGGGAACCTCCAACAACTTCACATCAACATCCCCTTTATAGAAGCCCTCGAACAAATGCCAAAATACGCCAAGTTTATGAAGGATCTTCTTTCAAGGAAGGGAAAGGGAAGCGCAAAATCTAAAATTATATTAAATAAACAATGCTCTGCAGTCGTTCTGAACAAAGTCCCTCCTAAAGAAAAGGACCCAGGAGGTTTCACTATACCCTGTGTAATAGGACAAAGTGAAATTACGAGGGCCTTGGCTGATTTAGGGGCTAGCATAAGCTTGATGCCACACTCGATGTTTCTACGACTAAACCTAGGTGATCTTAAACCCACACGAATGTGTATCGAACTTGAAAATAAAACCACTCAGTTTCCAAAAGGGATTACGGAAAATGTCATGGTAAAGATTAACAAATTTGTTTTCCCAGTCGACTTTGTAATACTTGATATGAAAGAAGACCATAGAAATCCCATTATTCTAGGAAGACCATTTTTGGCCACAACACATGCCATGATTGATGCTTTTAATAAGAATATATCCTTCGAAGTAGGAGATGAAATCATCATCTTTGATTTAGAAAAATCTATGAGATTTCCCCCGTCTGATGAGGACACCTGCCATTCTGCGAACATAATTGACCTTTCTGTCATCGAAAGTATTAAAGAAATTCTTCCTCAAAACCATGATAATTTGATTGAACCCATTCTTGACCATCTGCCTGAAGATTGTAGTAACCTTGATCTCTTCGTTGCAAATTCTATCGACAAAGAAATTCCTACCCCAAAACTTAAAGAACTCCCCTCCCACTTAGAATATGCCTTTCTAGACAACAACCGCGAATTACCTGTCATCATCTCTTCGTTATTATCTGACCAGGAAAAAAATTACTATTGGAAGTCCTTACCAAACATAAAAAAGCCCTGGCACATAAAATCTCTGATATTAAAGGAATCAGCTCTTCTTTCTGTACTCATAAGATTTTAATGGAAGAAAATTCCAAACCTACCGTACAACCTCAACGTATATTAAATCCTAAAGTCCAAGATGTCGTAAAAACCAAAATTTTAAAGCTTCTTGACGCATGACTAATCTATGCCATTTCAGATAGTCCTTGGGTAAGCCCAATTCATGTGGTTCCTAAGAAGGGAGGAACCACTCTAATTGCCAACAAAGATAACGAACTTATTCCAACACAAACAGTCATAGGATGGAGGGTATGTATTGATTACAGAAAACTTAACGATGCAACAAGAAAAGACCATTTCCCCTTGCCTTTCATTGATCAAGTGTTAGAACGACTATTAGGAAATGAATACTATTGCTTTCTAGATGGATTCTCCGAATATTTCCAAATTCCTTTAGCACCAGAAGACCAGGAAAAGACCACCTTTACTTGTCCCTGTGGCACGTTTTCCTACAGAAGAATGCCTTTCGGGTTATGTAACGCTCCTGCCACATTTCAGCGATGCATGACAGCAATCTTCTATGACATGTGTAAAGATTTTATGGAAGTATTCATAGATGATTTCTCCGTGTTCGGAAATTCTTTCGGAACTTGTCTTAATAATTTATCAAAAATGTTAGCCAGATGTGAGGAAACGAACCTAGTTCTCAATTGGGAAAAATGTCATTTTATGGTCAAAGAAGGAATTGTTTTAGGGCATAAAATATCCAAAGCAGGAATAGAAGTTGATAAAGCTAAAGTTGATGTAATCGCTAGTTTACCTTACCCAACCACCGTCAAAGGTATACGAAGTTTTTTAGGACATGCAGGGTTCTATAGAAGATTCATTAAGGATTTTTCTAAAATAGCCCGACCTATGACTCAGTTATTGATGAAGGACGCTAAATTTGACTTCTCAGATGAATGCATAAAATCATTTGACATACTTCGGGATAAACTTATCACCGCTCCTGTGATCATTGCCCCTAATTGGGATTTAGATTTTGAGTTAATGTGTGACGCCAGCGACTATGCCGTTGGAGCTGTTCTAGGACAACGGATTAAGAAAAAATTCCGCCTAATTTATTATGCAAGTAAAACTATGAACAATGCTCAAGAACATTATACTACTACTGAAAAGGAACTATTAGCAGTAGTATACACGTTCGAAAAATTTAGGTCTTATTTAATAATGTCTAAAACAGTGGTTTACACTGATCATTCAGCCCTCAAATATCTCTTCAGCAAACAGGATGCTAAACCTAGACTAATAAGGTGGGTTTTACTTCTTTAGGAATTCACTATCGAAATTAAGGATAAAAAGGGACTGAAAACCTAGTTGCTGACCATCTCTCTAGACTTGAAAATCCAGGTTTGGAGGAATTAAACGAAGATACCATACAAGACAATTTTCCTGACAAACACCTCATGGTTATGAAACTTAAGAATACTGAAACAGACCCATGATACGTAGATTATGCGAATTTCCTCGTCTCTAAGATCGTTCCTCAGCATCTGACTTATTATTTAAGGAAAAAAATTCTTGAACGATATACAGAAATACATATGGGACGACCCATACCTCTTTAAATCATGTCCTGATGGAATTATAAGAAGGTGTGTTTTCGGTAGAGAATTACACGAAATCCTGTAACATTGCCACAAGGGACCTATGGGAGGTTATTACGGGGCAGATATTACCACACGAAAGATCTTCGAGTCTGGATTCTATTGGTCAACCATTTTTAAGGATGCAGCAAAATATGTTCAAGGGTGTGATGCTTGTCAACGGGCAGGAAATATTTCCTCACAGAACCAGATGCCCTTAACCAACATTCTTGTTAGTGAGGTATTTGACATCTAGGGGATTGACTTCATGGGACCATTTCCCTCCTCGAGAAAAAACAAATATATTCTTGTAGTTGTCGATTACGTTTCAAAATGGGTCGAGGCCGAAGCCTTACCTACTAATGATGTACGTGTCGTAATGAAATTCTTAAAAAAATATTTTCTAGATTTGGAGTTCCGAAGGCTCTAATTAGTGATCGTGGAACACATTTTTGCAATTCCCTCCTTGAAAAAACACTTAAGAAATATAGAGTAACACATAGACTTGCTACTCCATATCATCCCCAAACTAGTGGACAAACGGAGAATACTAATAGAGCCATTAAGCGAATCCTGGAAAGAACAGTTAACGGAAACAGAAAAGAATGGGCAGATAAACTGGATGATGCACTATGGGCATTCATGACAACTTATAAAACACCTATCGGTAGTACACCATTCAGGATTGTTTACAGAAAGGCATGCCACTTGCCAATCGAACTTGAACACAAGGCATATTGGGCCCTAAAAACGTAAATCTTGACTTAGATGCTGCAGGAAAACATAGATTCCTTCAATTAAATCAACTTGATGAATTTTGGACTGATGCTTATGAGCATTCACGAGCATATAAAGAAAGGACTAAACGTTGGCACGATTCTAAAATTATGGACAAAGAGTTTCAAGAAGGGGAAGAGGTACTAGTCTTCAATTCAAGATTAAAACTTTTTCTAGGGAAACTTAGAACCAGATGGTATGGAGTACCATATACGGTAAGCAAAGTTTATCCGTATGGAACAGTTGAAGTGTTAGGCAAAAACGGAGTTCGGTTTAAGGTAAATGGACACAGGTTAAAAAAGTACTATGGACACGAGAAAGACGAGATTAATGAAACAATATACTTTGTTAAAACGTAAAATGAGCATGAGTCTAACTTAAAGACTCGTTAATAAACAAAAGTGCCTGTCGGGAGACAACCCATCCTTTATTTAATGAAATTTCATTTTTGTATTAGTTGGTTTGCATGTTTCTTACTTTGTTTTGCAGAATCCAAAAGCTAGGAGGCAATTGTCGAGACCGGCTCGACTCAATATCATGTGGTAACCTTGCTGAATCCACAGCAGTTACGGCGTAACAAACTTAGTTTACGCTGTAACCATTGCAGTTACGACGTAAGCTATTTCATGGTTACGCCGTAACATAACACCTTAAAACTTGAAATTTTTACCACTTGATTACGACGTAACCACTAAGGTTACGCCGTAACCTCCTTTTGAAATCATAAAAATTTAAGTTTTAAACATGTCTAAACCTTGTATACATAAATGGACTTTGTGGGTATGTTCTCTGGAAGCCCTCAAGAGACTAAACTCGTCCACTTGGGCCACCAAGTGGTTTAAAAGGCTTGTTGCATATGCTAAATGCAAACGTGATTCCTACGAAAGTGAGCTAGGTTTGTATTTCCTGTACACTTCATAATTCTTATAGAACGGTTTTATGCTTTGGTTTGTTTTGTGACCACATGGGATAAAGAGCTTGCGAGAAGACGAAAATAATCTAAAGATTTCCACCATATTTCAAATTTCAAAATAAAACTCAGGGAGTTTCTTGTCTTAATTCTACTCTTTTCTTTTTATTTCATTTCCTTAATGTACAATAGGGACATTGTACAAATCAAGTGGGGGATGGGAGTAGAATTAATATTTGACGTATGTTTTGCCTTCAATTTTCTAGTTTTCTTTAAAAATTATGCCAATTTTAAAAATTTTGACAAATTTTTCTTAAATAACTAGAATTAATCTTTGCCGAATGCACATTAACCTTTATTATTACTTGGTGAGATTTATGCCTAATATTTCGTTTCCATAATCAAAAATCCACCAAAAATATTAAGTGTGTCGGTAGTATTATAGACTTTAGAACTTGGCCTATACATCATTTCGAGACCTAATTGATTAGCAGGAATGGATAGTTCAAGAATGAAACACTTAGGAAATCACCCATATAGCCATTGTTAGGAATTATTGATTTGATGATACAAAAGAACTTGCTTAAAAGGATAAAGAATGAAACAAAATGATCAAAGTTGACAATATAGAATTCTACAAAAGATGGAGGATTCTAAAAGATCTCCTTACAAGATAAAGATCAAAGATTAGGAAAAGATTTAGTTTCCTAATACAATTAAGATTCCTTTGTAAGTCTTATGGACTCTATATATAAAGAGATCCCTAGACATAGTTTGTGTGTGCACAAGTAAAGATGTAGACGTCTAGAGTATGTGGTTTAGCCTCAAGATCAAAGTATCTTTGATCCTTTTACAGTTAGGTAATCGTTCTATATTGATCACATAGAATTGGGGCTTGTATGAATATAAACCTTGTGAAAATAACATTGTTCTTTTATTTATATTCCGCTGCGTATCAATACTTTATTATTTTAGTTATGTCTTGCATAACTAAACCTTAGACAAGCTAAGGAAAAGACTTTTCTGGTAGAGTAACACCATTATTTCCAACAATGGTGGTTCAAGCTCAAGAAGAAATGGGTAAAAGTTCAAAAATGCCAACTGATCCACATCACACACCCATCATTACTCAAACTGCATCATATCAACCTCAAAAAAAACAAAAATCTAGGAGGTCAAAGAGAAAGGACACTGAGCTACCTCAGCCTAGTGATCCATCAAATGTAGCAGATGAGGCTATCAATGAGGAGCCTAGTATACAACTTAAGGAATTGATGGATTTTTGTACCAAATTGCAACAAAGAGTGCTTGATCTGGAGAACACAAAGACTGCTCAAGCTTAGGAAATTACAAGTTTGAAACTAAGAGTCAAGAGGTTAAAGAAGAAAGGAGAGTCAAGAACTCATAAGCTCAAAACATTATACAAGGCTGGTAGATCTGCAAGAGTAGTTTCCTCTGATGAAGCTAGTTTGGGTAAACAAGAGGATGCATCCAAACAGGGGAGGAAAATTGCTATTATTGATGCAGATGCAGAGATTACATTAGTTGATGAAACTCATGGGAGGTATGGAGATGAATATATGTTTGGAGTACATGACTTAGATGGTGATGAAGTGGTTGTTGAAAGTGAAGTTATTGATAAAGCTGGTGAGAAGAGAAATATTGTTGAGAAAGCAGTTGATGTGACTGATGCTGTTACAATTCCAGTTAGTGTTGCTAGAATAACTAATGTTGAACTTACTTTGGCTCAAACACTAGCAGAGTTGAAGAGTGCAAGACCCAAGACAAAAGGGGTTGTTATGCAAGAGCCAAGTGAATCAACTCCAACAATATCTTTACAACTACCATCACAGGATAAGGGTTAAGATTCAAAGGATAAGGGTAAAGCAAAGATGATAGAACCAGAGAAGCCTTTGAAGAAGAAAGATCAGATTAAGTTTGATGAAGAAGAAGCTTTAAGGCTACAAGCAAAGTTTGATGAAGAAGATAGGCTTGCAAGGGAGAAAGCTCAACAAGTAGAAGAAGCCAACATTGCTTGGGATGACATTCAAGCAAAGATAGATGCTGACTATCAACTAGCTGAAAGGTTGCAGGCACAAGAACAACAGGAGTAGACAATTGAAAAAAAGTCTACTTTGTTTCAACAACTCTTGGAGAAAACAAGAAAATTCTTTGCAGCAAAAAGAGCATAAGAAAAGAGGAATAAGCCACCTACAAGAGCTCAACAAAGGAGTATTATGTGTACTTACCTAAAGAATATGGCAGGATGGAAGCCCAAAGACTTAAAGAATAAGTTCTTTGCTAATATTCAAGAATTATTTAAGAAAGCTATGAAAAGGGTAAACACATTTGTAGACATGGACACAGAATTGGTGGAAGGTAGTAAAATAAGAGTAGAAGGTAGTGAGACAAGAGAAGAAAGCAGTTCAAAGAGAGCAGGAGATGAGCTAGAACAAGAGAAGGCAAAGAAACAGAAGGTGGATGATGATCAGGAAGTAGCTAAGATGAAAGAGCTCATGAAAATTATTCATGATGAAGAGGAAGTAGCAGTTGATGTTATACCTTTAGCTACTAAGCCTCCAAGCATTGTTGACTACAAGATCATTAAAGAAGGAAAGATCAGCTACTATCAAATTATAAGAGCTGATGGAAGTTCAAAGAGGTACTCAGCATTTATTCAGATGCTTAGAAGCTTTGACAGGGAAGATTTAGAAACTATGTGGAAATTAGTTAAAGCTAAGCATGGGTTTACAAGGCTAGAAGGGGGCTATGAGAGAGTGCTATGGGGTGATCTAAAGACAATGTTTGAACATCATGTAGAAGATCTAGTGTGAAGGAATCTACAAGGAAACAAAGTGTTGGTTTAGAAGCTATTTGATTCATGTGGAGTACATTTTGTGAGGTTTCAAAGTCTACATATCTTTGCGTTGGTAGAAAAGAGATATCCTCTTACACCTGTTACAATCACAGAGATGCTGAATCAGAAGTTACAAGCTGATCATTAGAATGAAATGTGTTATCAGCTTCTTAAGCTCATCACAAAGCAACTTAAGAATCAGTGAAGTGTTTGGAAGCATCCTCCTGGTGATTAATGAAGAAACTTGATGATATTGAAGATAAATATCTAGTTTAGGGCAGGATTGTTGGGATTAAAAGACTTCTTGATGATCTTGAATTTATTGCTACTCAGGTTAGAGTTACTGCTGCTAAGCATAAATTAGTGTTGTTAGTAATCTTAATAAAAAATATGCTAAGTAGTTAGTACTGCTAGTTACTACTGCTAGTGTAAGTTACTACTGCTAGTGTATGTTACTACTGCTAGTGTAACTTAGTGCTGCTGATGAAGATTGAAGAAAACTTTCTAAGTAGTTAATACTGCTTGTACACAGTTAATGCTGCTGGTATAATAGTTACTACTGCTAGTGTTCAGAGTTAATGTTGCTAATACAAAGTTACAACTGCTAAAAGATTAAGACTGCTAAAAGAGTTTCTACTGTCAAAGGATGGATAAAGACTGCTTAAAGAAAAGATAAAGATTGCTTATGAGATATGTATGAGATATTTTTGTGAAAGATATGTATAAGTTATTTGTTTAGAAGATCATGATAATTTAGGAAAATATTGTAAGCCGGTTAGGACTCCTTGGTGTATAAAAGGGGGTCCTAAGGTATAGAGTTCTATGTACCAAAAACGAGTCATTCATAGAATTGTCATAGCTTCAAGGTTTTGTAACCCTAATACTAGTTAGAGTATTCGTATTAATATATTGAAGCTTTTGTTTGTTAATCTGTGTGTTCATTAGTATTACTGTTTCTTTGAAGAATTCTTCTTATATTAAAGATTAGATTCCGCATAATCTTTAGTATTATCAAACAAAGTTTCTATCATAGTTGTGTAGGATTTATCTTGCATAACTAAACCTTACACAAGCTAAGGAATTCAAGATCCATTGAAGTGGGATCAACAAGTGGTATCAAAGCTTGTTGCTTTGAGAAACTTTGCTAAGAAGACATGGACCAAGACTCAATAAATATGATGGCTGCATCAAAGTGCAATGCTCAACCAAGTTAGTATGAGCCTTTGGAGATGAGGATGGAAACAATACATCCAGATGGTTATCATTCCTCTAGGGAAGAACATAGAGAATGGTAATGCACCTCCAATAACAAAACTTGTTGAAGGTGTTGAGACTGTAATTGCTCCTTCAACTACTAAAGAAAAGGCACAAAGGAGGTTAGAGCTGAAGGCAAGAAGCACTTTATTGATGGGCATCCCTAATGAACATCAATTAAAGTTTAACTCCATCAAAGATGCCAAGTCATTGCTGCAGGCTATTGAGAAGAGGTTTGGAGGGAATGCTGCTACTAAAAAGACTCAGAGGAATCCTTGCTAAAGCATCATTATGAAAATTTTACTGCAATCTGCACTTGGTATTAGATCAAACCTTTGATAGGCTTTAAAAGCTTATCAGTCAGTTGGAAATTCATGGTGAAAGTATCTTACAAGAAGATATGAATCAGAAGTTCTTAAGAAGTCTATCACCAGAATGGAACACACATACCATTGTGTGGAGGAACAAACCTAAGATAGATAGATTAAGCTTGGATGATCTTTATAACAACCTGGAGATCTATGAACAAGAGGTCAAAGGAACATCAAGCTCAAGCACAAACACACAAAACATAGCCTTTGTATCCTCAAACAACACCAGCAGTACAAATAGAGAAGTTAATACTGCTCATAGTGTTACAACTGCTAGCACTCAAGCTCTTGCTGTTAACTCACAATAATTGATAACTTGAGCGATGAATTATCCTGTACTTTCTTAGGCCAAGTCAACCAAACAGTCCACAAAATCCCTTGAACAATGAGGACTTGCAACAAATTAATCCTGATGATTTAGAAGAGATGGACTTGAGGTGGCAGATGGCTATGCTAACAATGAGGGCAAGGAGATTCTTGAAGAACACTAGAAGAAAGCTTACTGTGAATGGTACTGAAACCATTGGGTTTGATAAGACCAAGGTGGAGTGTTACAACTGCCACAAAAGGGGACACTTTGCAAGAGAGTGTAGGGCTCCAAAGAACCAAGAAAACAGGAATAGGGAGAACACAAGAAGGGTTGT
>BQNB010040368.1:37500-47461 GCA_026074375.1 Tanacetum coccineum
GATGAAAGATTGAGACTGGCAGAAAGCGGTAGCTACATAGGAGTTGAGTTCTTAGTGTAGAGAGTATATTTCGGGTAATTGTGGGTGTGATGTTATATCTCAACAGCGTCTTGGCGATTGCGATGATATCTATACACGGCACCGGGGCAGAAGATGCGCAGCAAACAGCAATAAATACCCCAGCTAATTTGTGAATCGAATTACTTTTAGAGGTTTAGAGATGCATGACATCCTACATAACGGTACTCACTAGCATATAATTGTGGTCCATTTACTGGGTGGATCGTACCCCTCCATCCCACAATATCTCCATGCAAAACTGACCCACTTGACTAGCTAAGTCCGTTTGGGTCTCTCACAAGGTCATGTCATCCTTACATACACATGCCTTACCATAATTTATATCACATAGCAATCATATAGTTCGACACTTAAAAACACATATCACGGTTCATAATTCAAAAACAGTTTGCATCATTTCCATCCCAAAATATAAGTAAAAAGTGGGACTGTAAAACTCACCTGATGCAAAGCAAATTCCAATTCCTTCACTTAATCTTGCAAAGAATCTAAACAAAACAATACACACATATGTTACCATCGATTAGGTCACACACCCAAGTCAATGTAACAATCACAACGATGGATACTCTATATCCTATCTTGATTCAACTCTTTTATATACTACTCATACTTGCTAACCTTAAATTACCTCACAAACTTTACTTCTCAACTTTTTGCTTTTTACTCAGTTTTTATAGCCACAAGATGACTCTAAATTAAATACTTAAATACCTAATTGGTTCTTCTCCTCACATCTCATAGCTCACCAATGAGTTGTGAGCTTCTATGATTTTTAGATAAAAATAGTAGTGAGTGTAACCATTTTATAAAAATTCAACATCACAAAGTGTCCAGAATTTGACCTGATTCGACCTTCAAAACGTTTAGCTTGAGCAGATCCATTTAAGCATTTATGAAAATTCTACAAAAATTCTAGAAAATCATAAACATCATGAATTTGATACAGTAGCAAGACCATTAATTAAAAAGACGTTTTTTATGGTTTTTGACCTCACAAACACAACTCAGAATCTGCCCTGAAAACTCAGTTTTGACAACGAATCTTATTTGATTAATTTGACTAACTTCCACTCACTTTTTATTCATGAAACCACTTGGGTTGGAAAGTAGACTCTCTTTGATTAACTTTAGGCTTAAGAAAATCAATAAAAGCTATCTGTATGACCTAGATATGGCTCTCGCAAGATGACATAAAATTCTGCCCATATTTCTATTCTGAATTTAGCATAATTAACCCTAATTAACTTACCTAAAACCCTAATTATTAACCCTAAAATGATTTTTGATGATCAAAACCTCTTAATTACAGATTATTTACAATAACCTAATCCATCCTTAATGATTGTTACGTTAAATAAAATCAATTGAATTGAAAAAGGATTTAGAAAACATTACCTTAACTCTTGAAAATCAAAACCCTAAAATAAAGTTAATGATGCTAGGCATAAACTTAATACTTCTGTTGAAAGTTAATGCTGCTAGGCATAACTTACAACTGCTGGTGAACGTTAATGCTGTTGAGGGTAGTTTCATAAATACTTTGATTAAGGGTTTCATTCACTCATTTAATCGATTTTATTCAATCATATACTCTCTAATCACAAACCCTAACTTAATTTCATCATTCATCATCAAAACCCATCACAATGACGACCCTAAAGTTTACTGATTCACATAATATGGTCGCATTTTTAACTAAATCTGCTAAAAGTAAAGGATTTGAGCGGATAGTGGATTTTCTAAATGCAAATCCCATAAGATATGCTTTAACGATCAATCCCACTATATATACTTCATGTAATAAACAATTCTGGGCTACTGTCAAGATGAGAACTGTCAATGGGGAAGTTCAGTTACAAGCCCTAGTAGATGGGAAGAAAATTATCATAACTGAATCAACTATAAGAAGAGATCTTCAATTGGAAGATGCTAAAGGTATTGATTGTCTACCCAATGCTGATATCTTTGAACAACTTACACTAATGGGGTATGAGAAACTTTCTTAGAAACTTACATTCTATAAGGCTTTCTTTTCTCCTCAATGGAAATTCCTTATTCATACTGTTTTGCAATGCCTAAGTGCTAAGACTACTTCATGGAATAAATTTAGTAGCACTATGGCTTCTGCAATTATCTATTTAGCCACAAACCAAAAGTTTAACTTTTCCAAGTATATTTTTGAAAGTCTGGTGAAGAACTTGGATAATGCTGCTAAATTCTTGATGTATCCAAGGTTTGTACAAGTCTTTTTGGATAATCAACTAGAAGGGATGGCAACTCACAATAGGATTTATATTGCACCCTCTCACACAAAGAAGATTTTTGCTAACATGAGAAGGCAAGGAAAAGACTTTCCTGGTAGAGTAACACCATTATTTCCAACAATGATGGTTCAAGCTCAAGAAGAAATAGGTGAAGGTTTAGAAATGCCAACTGATCCCCATCACATACCCATCATTACTCAACCTTCATCATCTCAACCTCAAAGGAAACAAAAATCTAGGAGGTCAAAAAGAAAGGACACTGAGCTACCTCAGCCTAGTAATCTTACAAATGTAGCAGATGAGGCTGTGAATGAGGAGCCTAGTATGCAACTTAAGGAATTGATAGATTTTTGTACCAAATTGCAACAAAGAGTGCTTGATCTGGAGAACACAAAGACTGCTCAAGCTCAGGAAATTACAAGTTTGAAACTGAGAGTCAAGAGGTTAGAGAAGAAAGGAGGGTCAAGAACTCATAAACTCAGAAGATTATACAAGGTTGGTAGATCTGCAAGAGTAGTTTCCTCTGATGAAGCTAGTTTAGGTGATCAGGAGGATGCATCCAAACAAGGTAGGAAAATTGCTAATATTGATGCAGATGCAGAGATTACATTAGTTGATGAAACTCAGGAGAGGTATGGAGATGAAGATATGTTTGGAGTACATGACTTAGATGGTGATGAAGTGGTTGTTGAAAGTAAAGTTATTGATAAAGCTGATGAGAAGAGAAATATTGTTGAGGAAGCAATTGTTGTGACTGATGTTGTTACAATTCCAGTTAGTGCTGCTAGAATAACTAATGTTGAACGTACTTTGGCTCAAACACTAGCAGAGTTGAAGAGTGCAAGACCTAAGACAAAAGGGGTTGTTATGCAAGAGCCAAGTGAATCAACTCTAATAATATCTTTACAACTACCATCACAGGATAAGGGTCAAGGTTCAAAGGATAAGGGTAAATCAAAGATGATAGAACCAGAGAAGCCTTTGAAAAAGAAAGATCATATTAAGTTTGATAAAGAAGAAGCTTTAAGGCTACAAGCAAAGTTTGATGAAGAAGATAGGCTTGCAAGGGAGAAAGCTCAACAAGTAGAAGAAGCCAACATTGCTTGGGATGACATTCAAGCAAAGATAGATGCTGACTATCAACTGGCTAAAAGATTGCAGGCACAAGAACAACAGGAGTTGACAATTGAAGAGAAGTATACTTTGTTTCAACAACTCTTGGAGAAAAGAAGAAAATTCTTTACAGCAAAAAGAGGAATAGGCCACCTACAAGAGCTCAACAAAGGAGTATTATGTGTACTTACCTGAAGAATATGGCAGGATAGAAGCCTAAATACTTAAAGAATAAGTCCTTTGCTAATATTCAAGAATTATTTGACAAATCTATGAAAAGGGTAAACACATTTAGATACATGGACACATAATTGGTAGAAGGTAGTGAAATAAAAGCAGAAGGCAGTGAGACAAGAGAAGAAAGCAGTTCAAAGAGAGCAGGAGATGAGCTAGAACAAGAGAAGGCAATGAAGCAGAAGGTGGATGATGATCAGGAAGCAGCTAAGATGAAAGAGCTCATGAAAATTGTTCCTGATGAAGAGGAAGTAGCAGTTGATGCTATATTTTTAGCTACTAAGCCTCCAAGCATTGTTGACTACAAGATCATTAAATAAGGAAATATTAGCTACTATAAATTATAAGAGCTGATGGAAGTTCAAATAGGTACTCAGTCTTTATTCAGATGCTTAGAAGCTTTAACAGGGAAGATTTAGAAACTCTGTGGAAATTAGTTAAAGCTAAGCATGGGTATACAAGGCCAGAAGAGGGCTATGAGAGAGTGTTATAGGGTGATCTAAAGACAATGTTTGAACATCATGTAGAAGATCTAGTGTGGAGGAATCTACAAGGAAACAAAGTATTGGTTTGGAAGCTATTTGATTCATGTGGAGTATATTTTGTGAGGTTTCAAAGTTTGCATGTCTTTATGTTGGTAGAAAAGAGATATCCTCTTACACCTGCTACAATCACAAAGATGCTGAATAAGAAGTTGCATGCTGATCATTGGAATGAAATATGTTATCAGCTTCTTAAGCTCATCACAAAGCAACTCAATAATCAATGAAGTGTTTGGAAGCATCCTCCTGGTGATTATTGAAGCCTTTAATGAAGAAACTTGATGATTTTGAAGATAAATATCAAGTTTAGGGGAGGATTGTTATGATTAAAAGACTTCTTGATGATCTTGAAGTTACTGCTACTCAGGTTAGAGTTACTGCTGCTAAGCATAAATTAGTGTTGTTAGTAATCTTAATGAAAAATATACTAAGTGGTTAGTACTGCTAGTTACTACTGCTAGTGTAAGTTACTACTGCTAGTATATGTTACTACTGCTAGTGTAACTTAGTACTGCTGATGAAGATTGAAGAAAAAAATTAAGTAGTTAATATTGCTTGTACACAGTTAATGCTGTTGGTACAAAAGTTACTACTGCTAGTGTTCAGAGTTAATGCTGCTAATACAAAGTTACAATTGCTGAAAGAGTTTCTACTGTCAAATGATGGATAAAGACTACTCAGAGAAAAGATAAATATTGCTTATGAGATATGTATGAGATATTTTTGTAAAATATACGTATAAGTTATTTGTTTAGAAGATCATGATAATTTAGGAAAATATTGTAAGCCGGTTAGGACTCCTTGGTGTATAAAAGGAGGTCCTAGGGTATAGAGTTCTATGTACCAAAAACGAGTCATTCATAGAATTGTTACTTTAAGGTATGTTAAACCCTAATACTAGTTAGAGTATTCATATTAATATATTGAAACTTTTGTTTGTTAATCTGTGTCTTCATATATTACTGTTTCTATGAAAATTACTTCTTATATTAAAAGATTAGATTCCGCAATATCTTTAGTATTATCCACACACATGTTTTCATCGATAGTTGTGTAGGATTTTATCTCTTGCAAAACTAAACCATACGTAAGCTAAGGAATTCAAGATCCATTGAAGTGGATCGACAAAGTGGTATTACAGAGCTTGTTGCTTGAGAAACTTTGCTAAGAAGACAATTGATCAAGACTCAGTACATATGAGCTTGCATCAAAATGCATAGACACAAACCCCAGGTGATATGACATTAGAGATGATGATGAATAAGTATAGTCCAGAATAGGTTGATTATTCACTATGGTCAGTCATAGAGAATGGTAATGCACCTCAATAAAAAAACTTGATTGAAGGTGTTAGAGACAAATAATTGCTCCAGCAACTGCTAATGAAAAGCACAAAAGAGGTTAGAGTTAAAAGGCAAAATCACTTTATTGATGGGAATGCCCTAATGAACATCAATTAAAGATTAACACCTCAAAGATGCCCAGTCCATTATCTGTAGGCTAAAGAAAGAAGGTAGGAGGGAATGCTGCTACTAAAAAAGACTCAAAGGAATCTTCTAAATCAGCAGAATGAAAATTTTACTGCAATCTAGCTCAAAGGTATTAGATCAACCTTGAAAGATTCAAAGCCTTAACATTCAGTGGAGATTCAAGGTGAAATTATCCAAATCAAGAAGATGTGAATCAAAGTTCTTAAAAGTTTTATTCACCGGAATGGAACACACATACCATTGTATGAGGAACAAGTAGTGAGATAAATACATTAAGCTATGGGATGATCTTTAAACAACCTAAAGATCCGTACGAACCAGAGGTAAAGGGGACATACACCTCAAGTACAAATACACAAAATGTAGCCTTTGTGTCCTCAAAAACCACCAGCAGTACAAATGGAGCAGTTAATACTACTCTTGGTGCTACAACAGCTAGCACCTAAGCTATTGATATTAACTCAACAACAATTGACAACTTGAGTGATGCTGTCATCTGTGCTTTCTTTGCAAGTCAATAAAACAGTCTACAACTTGACAATGAGGACTTGCAACAAATTCATCCTGATGATTTAGAAGAGATGGATTTAAGGTGGCAGATGGCTATGCTAACAATGAGGGCAATGAGATTCTTGAATAATACTAAAAGGAAGTTTTCTGTGAATGGTACTAAGACCATTGGGTTTGATAAGTCTAGGGTGGAGTGTTACAACTGCCACAAAAGGGGACACTTTGCAAAGGAGTGCATGGCTCCAAGGAACCAAGAAAACAGGAATAGGGAGAACACAAGAAGTGTGCTAGTGGAGACAGCTACTTTAAATGCTTTGATCTTATGTGATGGTCTTGGTGATTATGATTGGAATGATCAAGCAGAAGAAGGTCCAACTAACTTTGCACTTATGGCTTACTCTTCTACAAGTTCTAACTCTGAGGTATCTTACTAATTCAAACTGTTCACATCCATTGTTTGGAAAATGTAGAATCTTAAAGAACAAAATGAACAACTATTAAAAAGCATTTAAGGACAATCTAAATAAAAGCTAATACTTATTAAACAAGTATAGAGTCTGTAAAGCAAGACTCAGTGTATAAAGAAAATGAGTCTTTTATAGAAGATACAAGTCTTAAAACGTGAGATTCATCTAAGAGAATTAGCCATTACAGATCTTAGAGAAGTTGGATCTAGGCTCAAAACAAAAGATGAAATTCAGCTAACAGTAGAAAATTTTGAGAATTCATCTAAAAACTCAAGCAAACTACTAGATTATCAGATAGTTGATAAGTGCAAAACAGGTTTAGGGTATAATGTTGTTCCACCTCCTTATACAGGAAACGTTTTGCCTCCAAAACATGATTTGTCATTCTCTGGTCTAGAAGAATTTGTGAATGAGCCTATAGTTAGTGAGCCTACAGTTAAGAAGCCTGTAGTTAAGACTAGTGAAGCTAAGGCTAGTGCAGACAAGCCTAAGGTTGTCAGGAAGAATAATGGTGCTCCAATTATTAAGGATTGGGTGTCTGATAGTGAGGAAGAAGATGTCCCTCAGGCTAAGAAAGAGAAGAAAATAGTTAAGTCTAGTTTTGCTAAAATAGAGTTTGTTAAATCTAAAGAGCAAGTAAAATCTCCTAGGAAAACAACTGTTAAACAAGGTAATCAAAATAGGCAGAACACACATAGTCCTAGAGAAAACTAAAGAAACTGGAATAATATGATGTCTCAAAGATTAGAAAGTAATTTTGAGATGATTAACAAAGCTTGCTATGTGTGTGGAAGTTTTGATCATCTGCAGCATGATTGTGATAACCATCAGAGACAGCTTAATAGTAAAAAGATGGTAAAACCAGTGTGGAACTATACTCAAAGGGTGAATCACCAGAATTTTTCTAGAATGACTCACCCCAGTCCTAAAAGGAACATGGTTCCAAAAGCAGCATTAATGAGGTCTGGCCTAGTATCACTTACTACTGCTAGACCAGTTAATACTGCTCAACCCAGAACAACAATGAATAGTGCAAGACCAATGACAAATGTTTTTAATAAAGCACATTCAACTGTTAGAAGGCCCATTAATCAGCAACTAAAAATGGTAATTTTAATAAGAGGGTTAATACTGTTAGTGGTAAGAATGTTAATACTGCTAGGCCAAAAGCAGTAGTTAATGTTGCTAGGCCAAAAGCAGTACTTAATGTTGTTAAGGGAAACCAGGTTAATGTTGTTAAGGCCTCAGCTTGTTGGGTTTGGAAACCAAAGACTAAAGTAATAGACCATGTTTCTAAACACAACAGTGCATCAACCATTCTAAAAAGGTTTGATTATATTGATGCACAAGGCAGATCCAAGTCAGTGATGGCTTGGGTCCCCAAAAGAGACTGATTTTCTTACCTTATGTGCAGGGCAATCCACAACAAGATTTAGATGAGAAAAGAGTGATTGACAGTGGATGCTCAAGGCACATGACAGGGAACATGTCCTATCTTACTGACTTTGAAGAAATTGATGGAGGATATGTTGCCTTTAGAGGTAACCCCAAAGGAGGGAAAATCACAGGCAGAGGTACAATTAAAACTGATAATTTAGATTTTGAGAATGTGTATTTTGTAAGAGAATTACAGTTTAACCTCTTTAGTGTCTCACAAATGTGTGACAAAAAGAATAGTGTTCTCTTTAACGACACTGAATGTATTGTTTTATCTCTAAACTTTAAGTTAACTGATGAAAGTCATGTTTTACTTAAAATTCCTAGAAAGAACAATATGTATAGTGTTGATTTAAAGAATATTGTTCCTAAAGGAGGTCTTGTCTCTTTGAAAAAGCCACATCTGATGAATCTAAACTTTGGCATAGGAGACTTGGACATATAAATTTCAAAACAATGAATAAACTGGTTAAGAGAAATCTTGTAAGAGGTTTACCTTCAAAACTTTTTGAAAATGATCAAACCTATGTTGCTTGTCAAAAGGGAAAGCAACATAAAGCTTCTTGTAAGTCCAAAACAGTAAGCTCAATCAGCCAACCTTTACATATGTTGCACATGGATTTGTTTGGTCCAACATTTGTAAAAAGCTTAATGAAAAAGATGTATTGCCTAGTTGTCACAGATGATTACAGTAGGTTTAGTTGGGTTTTCTTTTTAGCTATTAAGGATGAGACTAGTGGCATTCTTAAGTCCTTTATAACTGGAGTAGAAAATCTAATAGATCAAAGGGTTAAGGTAATTAGATGTGACAATGGAATAGAGTTCAAGAATAAGGAGATGAATCAGTTTTGTGAAAGAAAATGTATTAAGAGAGAATTTAGTGTAGCTAGAACTTCTTGACAAAATGGAGTAGCTGAGAGGAAAATAGAACACTAATTGAGGCTGCTAGGACAATGCTAGCTGATTCTAAGCTACCTACTATTTTTTGGGCTGAAGCAGTTAATAATGCTTGCTATGTGCAAAATAGGGCATTAGTAACTAAGCCTCATAAAAACACCCCTTATGAACTTTTTCTTGGTAGAAAACCAGTTTTAAGCATTATGAGACCATTTGGGTGTCCTGTTACAATTCTCAATACCATAGATCACTTAGGCAAGTTTGATGGTAAGGCTGATGAAGGATTCTTTGTTGGGTACTCAATCAATAGTAAAGCATTTAGAGTATTCAACAGTAGAACTAGGATAGTTGAAGAGAACCTGCATATCCAGTTTAGTGAGAATACACCTAATATTGCAGGAAGTTAACCAAATTGGCTTTTTGATATTGATGCACTAACAAAGTCAATGAATTATAAGCCAGTTATTGCAGGAAATCAGTCTAATGGTAATGCAGGTACAAAAGCATGCGATGATGCAGGTAAAGCTAGAATGGAGACAGTACCTGGCAAAGATTACATTCTGCTACCATTGTGGCCTGCTGATCTATTGTTCTCTCAAAGTTCAAAGAGTTCTCTTGATGCTGGATTCAAACCTTCAAGTAATGGTGAAAAGAAGGTTGATGGTGATCTAAGTAAAGAGGATGAAAGAGATGATCAAAAGAAGGATGATAATGTTAACACCACTAACAATGTTAATAATGCTAGTGATGGAAACAACACTAACAATGTTAATGCTGTTAGTTTAACTGTTAATGCTGTTGGCATAGAAGTTAATGTTGTTGGTGAAAAAATAAGCATTGAACTTCCAGATGATCTAAATATGCCTGAATTGGAAGATATTGTCTATTCAGATGATGATGAAGATGTTGGTGCAGAGGCTGAC
>BQNB010040369.1:0-47460 GCA_026074375.1 Tanacetum coccineum
GGTAGTAGTTCTTCAGGAACAAAGAAATATCGAGGATCAAATAGTAATGATGGTGGTAATATCGGAGATGGAGTCAAAATAGGTGGTGAAGCAATAGGATCTAGTGATAAAATAGGTGATTCCTTAGCATAAAATGCTTGTATGTCCTTCAAACAAGGATTATTGTAGAAAGATGAGAATACTGGTGGGATCATATTATCTGTAGAGTTTTCTGAAGAGTTAAAAGAACTGCTTCCTGATGAAGCTGGGAAAGAATCTGATGAGACCGAAGTATAGTTAAGAATATTTATAGAGGAAAAAGCATCCTCAATATCGGAAGTAGAGCGGTTAGGAGAAGACATCGTTCTGATAACAACCTAGTTTCTAAATAACATAAGTTATTTATGTAATAGTATAATAGATATATATACAGTATTATACCAAAACCACAAATGACAATGAACACTTAACTACTCCTTTCCTACTGCATTTTAAGACTTTAAACTAGCATAAAACAACACTTGAACATACAATCAAACTCAGATTCAAATCTAGCAATCCTAAGAAAGTTTTATCCCCACAGATTCAAACATTTGATAGACAAAAATTCAAAACTAAGATTTAATCTTTAAAACCTTTTGAAAACAGATCCAATCACTTTAAAAGAGATCAACAAAGTGAGACTTTAGGTTAAAAGAGACTTAAGCAGCACTAACATGGGTTAGTGTTGCTTGTCCCAAACACCCCTTTATAAACTGTTTTTACATTTTTAAACTATTAGAGACTGTTTTAAGCTTAAGTTTTCAAAAATAGATTATAAACTAACAATAACAAGGTCTAATAAGCAAATTTCAACAGCTGATAAGCACTTATCAATAAGCTACTAACATAAGCAGTTTTAAGCTAAAACTTAACAGATTTTATATAAAACTTGAACTAATGATATCTAAACTAAAAATAAGCACCAAATAGCAATAAACAAAAAAGCAAAAAATAAGCACTAGAATAAGCAGTTGCAGTTTTAAGCTATAAAATGGAAAAGTTAACTTACTGTAACACCCCCATTTTTACAATATAGCAGCGGAAGATAATCTGGGGTATTACTTCATGGATACAACAATCATAATCATAGAAAACAACTTTAAAAGAGACGTTGTTGGAAAAATTTAGTTATCATTCATCATAATCAGAGTTTTTACAAAATGCAGGTCCCAAAATCTAAAATATCAAGTTTGAATGATAACAGTTCAACCATCTTTGAGTCCATGCCACTCCGTGCCGCAACTTGCTCAATTACCTGAGATAAGCATGCTAAAAAGTCAACACAAAGGTTGAGTGAAATTCATAAGTTTGATAAGCAGTTTGAATACAAGTCATAGTGTAATAATTGTTTAAACACAATTATTATGATATTGTTATTATACACCCGTTATTAGTAATAATTGCAACGAATACAATTATCATAGTAACAGTGTATTATCCCGTTATTGCCTTATTTGGTCTGTTTGGTCTTGTCTGGTCTAAGCTCATGGCACACAAACTGACTAGTGTATATATATACCCAAAATGATGTATATATATAGAGATAATGGCCCTCGGTGTAGGTACTTGCCATATACCTATGAAATTCAAATATAGTGTGTTTGGTTACCTATCCGGCTAACACAAACAGGATTCGTCAATCCCGATAGATCTATCCACAATATTTGCGTTCACCCGAAAGTGATTAATGGTCCATGATAATGAGGGACTTTTGGCATAAAGTAACTTAGACATTAGTGATAATAGTGTATCAGGATAGCATATAACTTGTAAAAACACTTGTATTCCTGGTTTAAGCATGTATAAGTCTTTGAAAAGTAATCACATTGTTATAAGATAAACGAGTATGTAAAAGAGTTTGTAGCAAGCATGTATCCCCCTCGCGGGTTTATAAAACATGTAAATAAGTAAAGGCGAGGTTATGAACTTCACATAACAGAATAGTGTATAGTTGAAAATATAGTTTATAGCATGTATCCCCCTCGCGGGTTTATAAAGCATTCAAAAGATTGAAAAGCGAGGTTATGAACTCACCTGATATGTAGATGCAATAAATATTTCAGAATGAAAGCTGACGACCTTATCACAATCTTAACCAGGGAATGTTGATATAATGAAATGATAGTAAACAGCCACGTCACACAACCTGAGTAGAATATGTCAAGTCTTAGGAAGATTGTACTTTAGAACTTTGGTTTAAGAGTTATGAGTTTGATTGAAGAGTTTGGAATTATTGTATCACCGTTCGGGCCATCATAATTCAGAAGTCATTCAGTAAACGTTTGAGGAGCTAGGGCACTTTAAATCGTAAACCCAACAACTCAGTCAGAACGTAATACCAAGATGAAACCTCTTAATATGAAGCTCCCTAGTATTGTGGTACAATATAGCTTCCGGATGATCGGTTTTAAGCGTTTTATTCAATATCTGGAAATGTTAAGCACGAGAAGCGTTAATTAAAGTTATGTCAGATAATGTTTTGGATATGATTTTATACTTTTTCAAAATGTTACATTTTAGACCCTGGGGTTTGAAAAATTGCAAATAGGCCCTTGGAGTTTGCATTTTTACGACTTTGGTCCTTCAACTTTGAAAGATATACCAAGTAAACCTTGGACTTTGAAAAGTGACATAATAGACCCCTATAGTTATAACTTTGATAAAATGACATATTCAGCCCCTTTAGTTATAAGTTTCAGAAAGTTACGATATATACCCCTTGCATGGATTATAATTACAAAACATGTCCAAATTGCCATGCAAGCTTATTTTAACATTTCAATAGACATTTATAAGTTATAATAAACTAAAATATGAAGTTTTAACGTAACACAAGTTTAAAATAACGATTCGTTAGGCTAGGAAGCAAAACGGGTCAAATTAGGGTTTCAAAACGTAAACGCGCGGGTTTTAAGTTCAAATTCCTTCATTAATCAATAAAGTGGTTATTTTAACATTAGTTAAGCATGCTAGGATAGATTATAACAATATTTAATCATTATAACATTTAGTTTTAAGAAAAACGCAAAATTAGGGTTTCGGGTGTACGGTTTTGGATCAAAATGGAAAATGAGCATGAATTGAGTTATGAAACTTTAACAAGAGTATATTTAGGATCATATGAACATTATAAGGGTGTAGTAGCAGAAGTAGAACATTCAAAACCTGGGTTTGAGCTTCAAGGAGCAAAAATGGTGGAAATGGGTCGTTTCGGGTAGTATTTCCACTCGTACGCCTTGTATCTTTACTCCGGGGCTTCAATTCTTCAGGGCTTTGCTTCTTGAACTTATTTAATGATTACATAGGATCAATGGGTGCCAAAGGCATTGCTGCCTTATGGGTTTGAGAGAGAAGAGATATGGTGCAAATTGGAATGAAGGAGTTAGGGCCCTATTTATAGTAGTTTAAGACCAAGGAGGTTAAGGAAGCTCATGAATCTGATGTGAGACACTTGAAAGGTCTAGTACATGATGTGGTGAAGCTAGGGGTTGAGTATGGATGAGTCATGGATGCTAGAAAGCAACTAGAAGGGTGTTTCGTGGGTGGATGGTCCTTCACCGCGGCTTATAACATGGACTCTCAAGGAGGTCATGTGGCTCATTTTTAACCAAGAAATGATCTACCTAAGGTGGTGCAATAACGCTGCTTGAGGGGTTCTCTATAGAGGTTCATTTTGGTTATTTGCATTGGAATGGTCGTTGAATTGGTTCAAAATGAGCGAAAAGGGGTTGCGGGTGTTTTTGCGTTTCGTTTAGGGATGGATTCAAGTGTTTTAATAGGGACATTGTAGTTTAAATGATTAAGGATTGATGAAATAGGTTGTTAAGGTTGATTTAGGAAGGAAGTAGCAAATATTAGAATTGGTTTTGGGTTTCTTTAAAACAGTTTAGAATTGAAAGATAACGAGGTCATGTGTTCAGATAGGGCTAGTTTTAGAGTTTTCTTGCTTTCTTGGCTTATTTTTTTATTACTATTGATATAAGAAATTGATGGATTACAGATCTAAGGCTTTATATAAAAGTATTATCATAAGAATTTTTATCGTTGGTTTTAGTTTAAATGAGTTGAAATTGAAAGAATAAGCCGTAGCTTGGAATTAGGGTTCATATAAGGCTTTTAGGGTTTTCTAGCTTTGTAATTCTCGTACATTGTTGAATCAAGGATGGTTAATGACTGATAAAGGTTTGTAAACTCATTTTATGGGTTTACAATGACTCTTGGTTGCTTACTTGAGAATAAAGTGGTTAGAAACGAGAAAACGGGTCAAAGTTGCATTTAGGGCACAATTAGGGTTTTCTGGATTCGTTTCTTGTATAATTGAAGTAGAATGATGGAATGATAATGGATTATGATTTATAATGTTGTAATTTATGTTATTATAACTTATTCAAGTATTGGTTTAAGTTTACAATGGATAAAAATGAAGAAACGAGTCATGGTTTAGGAACTAGCTCGGTTTTAGGGTTTAGGGTTTTGTATTAGGGTTTTGAGTGTAAAAATGTGTATGAAAGTTTATGAATAGAATAATTAGGGTTTACACATTGTATATTGAGTGTAGTAGCTTGTACATAAGTAATGGTGAAGAAATTAGAATGAAAACGGAGGTAAAACGGTTATTTTAGATGTCATGCCTTTAAATGACTTACTACATTTGTTTTAGAGACGTGTACTTTGACTTGAAGGAGAGAGATTGTATATTTATATGAGATGTTATATTTCTTGTACATATGCTTTAGTGGTTTGTGCATTCACTTTGGATATTAATCATTCATGAAATTAGGGTTTTAGAGGCATATGATAACGGTTTAAAGCTCCGTTTAGATATAACGTTGCGAATGGTACATTATAGGAATAATGTACGTCTGATAATTAGGATATGATTGAATATTGATTTTCATATTGTGATTTTTAATTGAAATATATGATGACAGGATTGACCAAAGATAGGTTGCGTGAGTTGTCTACTTTTGTTTCTATACAAGTTATATGTCATATTAAGATATGACGATACAAAAGTTATGTAATAAGCGAAAAATTTTACCGTACAAATTGATAATAGTAAATATCAGTTTTTGATTTGATTGAATTCTTGGGTTGTTATAGTCTCCACCTTTTCTGAAATCCGCGTCCTGAGATCTTTAATGATTGTTATAGTGGTATTGTTAGAGTATAGGCACTTGGGTATTAAATTGGTTACTTCAAGGTTACATGTGCAAGTGTGTGATGCATTTATTAAAATATGTTGCGCACCATATTTATTAGTATCTTTACACGTCTACTAATTTCCAAGATTACTCCTCTTTGAAGACAGAAAATAGAATTACTCTAGATCCTGATAGAATCTGGGTGGATAGATTACGTGCGCACTTCAGATCGTAAGCAATCATTATTCATTTATCCTTAAAGTCAACACGAATAAGAATGCTATAACAGTCTTGTTAAATAATTTTATACCTAGTGGTATTGAAATCATTGACATTGTTATAGATTCTTGTGTGTTTCTTGTTCATTACGTTGCAGAATATAACAGTGAATTTTAGTATACGAAGATCTTTGAGATATGATTATGATTGTAAGAGAGTTGCTAATTAAGTGAGATTCAAATTTGGAATATGAACAGATATTGAACGGTAATATATGATAATGAAGGATAATAATGATAATGATTAAGTATTGTTTAGGAATATGGATTGAATTGAAACTTGTTTTGTCATATGTTTATTACTTAGCTATGTATTAATAATTAGTCACTTACCAAAAAGAAGCGTTAACTTTGTAACTGAGGAATTTTCTATATTCATAGTTCAGAGGTTTATAATTTCCTTATTCAAATGAAAAAAGTGACCTAATTCATTTCAATAAGATGATCATAAATCGTCTTACCTAAGCATAAAAACACGATATGATAATGTGTAGGAAATGATATGCTCATGAATGGTTAGATATTATTGAGATGTTGATGGTTAACTGACGCCCATATAATCACAGGATGCTAAATTTATGTTTCAAGGTTGCGCGAGGAGTATTAGAGTTTGAACTAGATAGAATGGTTTTGATACCAACCAGATAACAAAGAGTACGGAATTATCATTTTATTAATTCATGGATAACTTTACATATTAAACTCTAAAAGAGTTGATACTTATGCTACGTATCTCGTTGCAGGATTCTAGAATAAGTAACAAACGAAAAGGATTGTAGCTTGATGATTGGAGTTTTTTAGATTGAAGAAGACTCTAATGAAACTTGAATATCCTTGAGAGTTTTCTTGGGTTAGAAGGAAATCTAAAGTGAAACAAATTAGCTCATCTCTAAGTAATGTTTTCCTGTGGGGCCCTAAATTGTTGCTTTTGAGCACTGATTCGCATGATGTCCTTTCTTTCCACAGACATTACAAGTTACGGATACTATTTGTAGGTTGTTTATCTAGTGGTTTTGTTTATGCAGTTCTTGTCAGATGACCTATCTCTTGTTGCAAGTCTGGCACCTTGACAGTACTAGGACTATGTGATGTAGGTGCATCTTTCACATAATGGACGATTGTTCCAGTTTTATATCCGTTGGTGGCAATATAAATTTTAAAGGTTTTTTTTCTTCTATTCTGCTGGTGGTGGTAATCATTGTTACGGTTGTTGTTGTAGTTATTTTGATAGTTGTTGTTGTTGATGATGTTCCCTTTATCCTCAAGCTTTCGTTTGTAATCATTGGTTTCTTGCACGGAATCACGCTTTATTATCTGATCCATTATTCTTTGGATATATATGATGGCTTGTTCCAAAGTTGGAGTGCTTCGATCTTAGGCAGTAGTCGTTTCCCTTCAATGCTTTTGCGGTAGTCCCCCCGATGAAAAGCTTCCATAAGTCTTCTCAGAATTTGGCAACCATGTTTGGTACCTAAGATCGTTTAATTCTGGAATCTTCTGAATTTAAGTATTGAGATCACTTCCTTTATATAGTTTAGACCATAAAATTCATCTTCCATTTTTCTTGATCTCAGTTCAGGATGTACTTGTATGTCAGAAGCCTTTTTAACTCAGGTCAGGGATTTGAATAGCTTGTGACTCTATTCCCATAGGTTGGGCATGTGCATTCTCCACCAGGAACAAGGCATTCATTAGTTAAAGTACCAGTTAGGCAAATGTCATATGTCTCCTCGGCACACATTGCTACGAGAAAATATTGATCTGTATGTTCAAACCATTGTGCGAATGAGGTCAACAGCTCCTTCTGTACCATTGAAGTAGGACAGGTTGACAGTTTATGAATTCTTGTAGTTTCCACTTTTTGCTACAGGGTATTTCTCGGGGTTCAGTGTTCCTATTGGAATTATGTCAGATTTTGCTCATGGCACGCAGATTGTGCTTTCAGAGTGAGGAAACTGCCATAATTTAATCAGTTGATTGGATGGCAGTAAAGTTTATGTCCGGTGTTTCAGATGTTGACTTCTTTTGGAGGCATTTCTATTAACAAAGATGATCTGTAGTAAGAATGATATCATAAGTTTGAAAAGAGAATGTAGATTCTTAAAATGCTTAAAGGTAAATGTTATTTCTAAATTTTTAAGCACTTAGGGTTATGATAAAGACGGAATAATGATGAAAATAGTGGAGGAAAATGATGATGAAAGAGAGATAAGTTGGAAAAATAAGGTATGAAACGGGATTGCCTTTAGAAATAACTTGCCTTTTCACTGTACATAGTCAAGATTTGACAAGCGTTTTTATTTATACCAACCCAATCCCATGGCTTTAGGATTAAAGCTTATAACTTTTTCTAAGAGTTTGTTGATTCTGAGCCTGGTAGATGCTCTAAAGATCGCTGATTTGTTGGTGACCGAGCTTGGTATTTTTCTCAATGATTTGTTTCAAGATCGTAAATTTGTAGGAAGCAAAGGATTCTTATCCTTTTGCCCTATACTGACTTCGTGTGTAGTTTGATAATTGAGTACGGATTTCCTTGAGTGTGGTTTTCAGTTCTGTTACATTTTACGTCCTTCTTCCGTTCTCTCCAATGCGAGTGAAGATCAAAGTTCATCTAAATAATCAAGATATCTGTCGATTGTTTCTCATGATGTTTCAGATACATCTTATCTGAACATTTTCCTATTTCAAATACTTGAGGTGGGATAGAAGTATAAACTAAGGAAGACGGTGATACCAAATTACAAGTTTGATTCCGAGATGGATTAGATAACGTAGTCGAGGAAGAAGATGGGGAATAGATTTGCTTCTTAGGTGGTAATAGTTCTTCAGGAATAAAGAAATATCGAGGATTAAATAGTAGTGATGGTGGTAATACCGGAGATGGAGTCAAAATAGCTGGTGGAGTAATAGGATCTGGTGATGAAATAGGTAATTCCCTAGCATAAAATGCTTGTACGTTTTTCAAATAAGGATTATTGTAGAGAGATGAGAATACTGGTGGGATCATATTATCTGTAGAGTTTTCTGAAGAGTTAAAAGAATTGCTTCCCAATGAAGCTGGGAAAGAATCTGATGAGACCGAGGTATAGTTAAGATATTTTCATAAGGAAAAGAATCCTAACTATCGGGAAGTAGAAGCGATTGGAGAAGAATCAGTTCTGGATAATCTACTTAGTCGTAAATAACATTAGTTATTTATGGTTTTTATTGTATAATAGTTATGTATCTTTTATTTTCTGATCACGGAATGTAGTAGCACGGAGGATTTGAAGGGTGAAAATGGAAATGTGGTTATAGTTAAGGTTTTGACTTGTTTCTAAAACCATGGCGTGATACCAATTGTAACACCACCTATTTGTACAAGTATGGCATCGGAAGATAATTGGGGTATTACTTCATGGATACAACAATAATAATCATAGAAAACAACTTTAAAAGAGACGTTGTTGGAAAAATTTAGTTATCATTCATCATAATCAGAGTTTTTACAAAATGCATGGTCTTAAAATCTTAAGATATTAGTTTGAATGATAAACAGTTCAACACATCTTTGAGGTCCATGCAACTCTGTGCCGCAACTTGCTCAATTACCTGAGATAAGCATGCTAAAAAGTCAACACAAAGGTTGAGTGAAATTCATAAGTTTGATAAGCAGTTTGAATACAAGTCATAGTGTAATAATTGTTTAAACACAATTATTATGATATTGTTATTATACACGGTTCACTTAGTAATTTTTGCACACGAATACAATTTCATAGTAACAGTGTATTATCCCGTTATTGCCTTATTTGGTCTGTTTGGTCTTGTCTGGTCTAAGCTCATGGCACACAAACTGACTAGTGTATATATATACCCAAAATGATATATATATATAGAGAGATAATGGCTCGGTGATTTGGTACATTTCCATATGCCTATGAAATTCAATTAGTGTGTTTGGTTACCCTATGGCTAACACATAGCAAGATTCGTTCATTCCCGATCTGAATTATCATAATATTTCGCATGTTTACCCAAAGAGTGTAATAATGGTCCATGATAATGAGGGACTTTTGGCATAATGTAACTTAGACATTAATCGTAATGGTATATCAGATTAGCATATAACATGTAAAAACACTTGTATTCCTAGTTTAAGCATGTATAAGTCTTTGAAAAGTAATCACATTGTTATAAGATAAACGAGTATGTAAAAGAGTTTGTAACAAGCATGTATCCCCCTCGCGGGGTTTATAATACCAAGTAAATGGAGTAAAAGGCGAGGTTTTATGAACTTCACCCAGAATAGGTAGATGCATCAATAAAATATTTCAGAATTGAAAGCTGACGACCTTATCACAATCTTAACCGAGGAAGGTTGATTTAGTAAAGTAATAGTAAACAAGCCTCAGTCACAAACCTGGTAGAATAAGTCAATGTCTTGGAAGATTTGAACTTTAGAACTTTGGTTTAAGAGTTATGCGTTTGATTGAAGAGTTGGAATTATTGCCTCACTGTTCAGGCTCATAATCAGAGTCATTTCAGTAAACGTTTGAGGAGCTTAGCGGCCACCTTTAAATCGTTAAACCCAAAACTCAGTCAGAACGATACCAAGAGAAATCCTTTATATGAAGCTCTCTAGTATTGTGACTATGATATAATCAGTTTTAAGCAGTTTTACTCAATATCTGGAAATGTTAGACACGACGAAGGTTAATTAAAGTTATATCTGGTATGGTTTTAAACATTGATTTTATTACTTTTTCAAAATCGTTACATTTTAGACCTGGGTTGGAATTGTTAAGTAGAAACCTGGGGTTTGATTTTTACGGAACTTTGGTCCGTCAACTTTTATGATATACCAAGTAAACCTTGGAGTTTTGAAAGTGTACATTAATAGTCACTATAGTTATAACTTTGATAATATGACATATTCAGACCCTTTAGTTATTTATAAGTTTTAGAAAGTTTAGATTATAACCCTTGCATGGATTATAATTATAAAGAACATGTCCAAATTTGCCATTGCAAGCTTATTTAAACATTTCATTAGCATTTATAAGTTATAAATAACTAAAATATGAAGATTTAAGCAATCGCAAGTTGTTAAATTAACGATTGTTAAGCTAGAAAGTCAAAAAGGTGTCATATTCGGGTTTCAAGGCGTAAACGCGTAGGTTTTAAATTCATTATTCCTTCATTAATCAATAAAGTGGTTTTTATTTTTAACATTATTTTAAGCATGATAGGATAAAATTATAACAATTTATTTAATACTAGGACCTGATGTGGGAGGTCTAGAGAATGAGTTATTCAAGCTAGTATGCAAGGTGGAAGAAGATGAAGGCCATATAGGGATGTTTGGTGTTGCAACTAAATTCAGCCAACAAAAGGGAGGTGTGGCATGATTTTCTGCCAATAAATGCTTCAAGTAGGTGGGTAATCATCTTGGGAGACATGTGGGTGAGTCATGGAGGTGCTTATGTGCAAGGAAGAGTTCTAAAATGGGTCATTTTGCAAGAAACTTGGCCACGGGTCTGTTTTGGATTTGGGTTGGGTTTCAAGTTTAAATTTCGTATATATTGATCATGGGTGGTTGGAAAATGTCTTCAAGGTCTGTAATAAGAAGTTTCATTAGGATTTAGCAATTGGTTTGGGTTAAAACGGGTCAAAAATAAAGAAATGAGGTCGCGGGTACCATTTGGCATGGTTTAGGGTTTTCGTATCTTTTCTTGCTTATAATTCATGGTTAAAGGATTAAGTTTGGTAAATTATTGATCTTAGTCAGTGTATTAAGGATTAGAAATGATAATTGAGTGGTGGTTCGAGTTATAATGGGTCGAAATGGAAAGAAATGGTCGTGGGTTTGAATTAGGGCATGTAATGGACTTTTAGGGTTTCCAGGTTTTCTAATTCAAGTATTTTTTCAATGAAATGATAGATACTGATGGTTAATGATTTGTAAACTCATATTATGAGTTTACAATAGCTCATGGTTGCTTATTTAAGGTTGAATAGGTTAAAAACGAGAAAATGGGTTAAGTGATCATTTAGGGCTCATTTAGGGTTTCTTGGGTTCGATTCTTGTATAAATGAAGTAGGATTATGAAATAATGATGGAATAGGATTTTCATGATTGTATAATAAGTTATTACAACTTATTTGAGTATTAGTTAAGGTTTAAAATGGATTATAATGAAGAAACGGGTCATTGTGTAGTATTTAGCTCGGCTTAGGGTTTCTGACCTTTGAATTAGGGTTTTGAGTGCAAAAAGATGTATGAAAGTTTATGAATAGAATAATTAGGGTTTACACATTGTATATTGAGTGTAGTAGCTTGTACATAAGTGGTGGTGAAGAAATTGGAATGAAAACGGAGGTAAAACAGCTATTTTGGAGATCATGCTTAATGACTTGTACATTGAGCTTTTAGAGACTTGTACTTTGACTTGAAGAGATTTTATATTTCAAATGAGATGTTATATTACTTGTACATATGCTTTAGTAGCTTGTGTATTCACTTTAGATGTTAACCCTTCATGAAATTAGGGTTTAGAGGCATACGATAACGGTTTAAAGCCCGTTTTGATATAACGTTGCGAATGGTACATTATAGGAATAATGTACTTTGTAAAAATGATATTATGATATTGACTTGATATATTATGATGATTGCTTGACATATATGAAGATAGGATTGTCATAGATAGGTTGCGTGAGCTCGTCTACTTTAGTTATGACATACTGAGATATATAAGTAATGTAATAAAGCGAAAAATTTCCCCGTATAATTGTGATAATAGTAAAATAGGTTTTGCATTTGATGAAAATTCTTGGGTTGTTATAGTCTCCACCCCTTACAGAAATCTCGTCCCGAGATTTAATTGAATGTTATAGTGGTATTGTTTAGAAATAGGTACTGGGTATGAATTTAGGTTAATCAAGGTCACAAGTTCACGTGTGTGATGCATTTATAATTATGTTGCGCACCATAATTATAATTACCTCCTTTCACACGTCTACTTATTTTCAAGATCATACCTCTTGGTGACAGTCAATAGAATTTCTCTAGATTCTGGTAGAATCTGGGTGGATGGAATACGTTGCGCTACTCAGATCGTAAGGAATCGTTATTCATTAACCTTTAAAAGTCAACATCAAATAAGAATGCTATCACAAGTCTTTGTCAAAATTTTTTTTATCATTATATCATGCTTACAACACTTCAATATCTATGGTATTATAAAGGTGTTGTTCAAGAGTTGGTTCACCATTTGCAAGCTATGATCAGAAAAGTAGATAAGTTGTTACTTGGGCAATATTAGGGTTGTTTAACACATTATATTTTCCACAGCAAGGTGTTAATCACAATCTGGGTGTCGATTGTTATTCTCTTCTCTACCCATCCAAGCAAGGGTTATATATAAGGCTTATCATTTCATAACTAAGATTTTTATCATGTGCATATGTTTTATATTTAGCTAAATGCACCATTTAGGGTTACTTTTATAATATGTAAAATGAATTTTTAGACTTATGATCATTGTTTGTATGCTATTTACATGTCATATGGATTAATTATATTTATGTTAAAGTGGAATGTTTAAGTGTTTTTAATTATAACTTGTTGCTTAAGAGTAAAAATGCTTTTAAGTGCAACATTAGGGTTTCTAATGTTAACTTATAATTTACAGATGAAAATGGTAATATAAACATGTTAATCTTGCAGTTATCTTTGGACTCAATGAGCAAATTATGAACTAATGGTCCTATTTATGTTATACATAAGTTATTTATGGAGTTCTAATGGTTTGTAACTAAAGTGGTAAAGCTAAAAAGTCCTAAAAACAAGTTTTTAAACTCATTTGGAAAAAATATCTTAAGGGCCTGTTTGTAATTCGAAATTTTCTCTTCATATATGTTTTATGATTTTATAAATTACTTATTGTTATAAGATCGAGGGGGTCATAAAGAACTCGAAAAAACGATTAATAACGATGAGAAGATCTGCTATTTACAAGGTTTGACGATAGTTAATACTTTTATAAAAACAATTTTTATAAAAAGTTGTCTATTACCGCACAGAAATTTAATACTTTATAAACAATCCATAATATGATAAAACTTTCAATTACGAGAACGTGTTCGAAAGAATCGCTAAAAAACGAGCTCTATAACGAATAAGATACGACAAAAACAGGTTTTACGTTAATTAAAAGTTTTAAAATCGATTTATTTAGTTGTTATTCGAATGAACAGTAAAAACACTATTCACAACAGAATCTCAAAAACTTAAAAATGCAATTTTATGATCACTCGTCTTAATACGAAAGCTCTTAGTTGGGCGTAGAAGAAACGGATAGAGAGAAGAAAAGAAACAGGGCTTAAAAATGACAAAGTTATGTCATTTTTACTAAGGCGTAATTATAAACGTTTTTACTTTATAATTACGATTTCAATTAACAATTAGATGTGATTAATGCTATCATAGTTATATATGTTATTGGTTATCGAAGTGCTATAATACTAGGGAGTTTCATATGAGTCTTCTTCGGTTGCGTATTGACCGTGTTATTGGGATTTTACACGATTTTAAAGTTGTCCTAACTCCCTCGAACGTCAATGTCCATGACACCTACTGTGTAAATTATGTAGCTCCGAATGATAGTACAAATTGATAACTATATAGGATTATATACAGTTGTTGTTTGACAACATACCTTGAATACTGATTCGACCTTATATTAAACTAGGTGCATCTCGAGGAGTTTGCGTGACGCGTTTTTTTTACTTGGGATATTTTGTTATCAGTTACTATCCAGTGTGTTCATAAGCTGTGCATGTTTTACAAATATTATTTTACAAGTTTTTGCGTGTGAGAAACATATGCGATTGTTTACAAATTGGAACTAAGGTACAATTTTATCATTGATTACGTTTAGCCTTAAGTAGCGTAACCCATATATGCACCATGAATCATGAACTGTTCAATTATGGATCTGTGATGCGCGAATGATTATAGATAGATCTATTTGGATTGACCCTCCCGTTGGGTGAGACCTAGCTATCACTGGAAATGAAACGTATATCATGTCAGTTACTCAGATGTTACGGGTTTGAACATCATCACGGGCAAAGTAAGGGCAATTGTATATATCGGTATTTCAATTATGTCGAGCGTTCGGTGTCATGAGCTTAGGTTAATAAGTCCATTACATTTGTGATGTCTGCATTATGTTGCATTATCACTGGGAAAGTTATTTGCGGTCCTGAATTTACATTTACCATACACCTATGAAATTCACCAACTTTATGTTGACGTTTTTAAATGCAATGTTTTTCAGGAGGTCATTAAGCACGAGGTGCGAAGGATACATTGGTGGTTATATTATGAAGTTATGTATTAAAGATTTAGTCGCATTACATTTTGTGTATCTGTTATGGGCTGGAAATCTTTGTAATAATAATAAGTAAAGCTTCGGGCTTTTGTAAGACATACTTTATTAAATCCAATATATCAGTTTTAAACAACTTTTTGGTCGTTCTTATATTATCTTGTGTTGTTGATCTGAGAAGTAACACGCCCCGGACCCTTATTCCACTGCGACCCAATTTGGGGGTGTTACAAAGTGTCTAGCAACTTGAATTTCAGACTTAATCTATTTGTTTTGTAATTTTTATTTAACAACAATTTACTTCTCTTTCCTAATGACTAGCCACTGGTTTTACGCGAATGAGGATTTGTACGAGCGTGCATGTCTATTCCGTCATTACGGCCATGTATGCATGTCTCAGCTGCCTTGTTGGTTTACGACTTTTGGTGAAAGTTAGAAGATCCCTACCCTATATGATTCTTTATCCTAACCTTTGGTTAAATTCGAATGAGAATGTGATCGAACACACAAGTCTATTCCGTCATTACGGCCATGTATGTGTGCGTCAGCTGCCTCGTTGGAGTGGTACTTCTGGTGAAAGATTGAAAAATGATCAACCCTAAGCCTTATCTTACAAACCCATATTTACCTTTATAAACTTGTTACTCCTTAGCTTTAGCAGTGGAGATGTGTATCCTTGCCAAGCTTATGATAGAATACTCGTCACGACCGAGCAATTAAGCAAATTAGTTATATGTTACCGCATAGATTAGTTGAGTGATTTGAGTGATTTCATCTTCCTATTTTGTGAGGTGTTTGGTTGTGTACTTGTAACACATCAAATAAATACTTTAACTATAACAACCCACAAATTTTCCTATGTAATTATCCATCTATTAAATTAGATGCAATTTTCCTTTATGTAATTATCCATCTATTAAATTAGATGCAACTATTTTCATGGAAAGATTTTTGCTTTATTCCATCCATAATGTAACGTAACTTACATTACAAAAGTAAACGAGCTCACGCAACCTACCAATGCCAATTTCATCAACATTTATATCTAGTAAACGTTATAATAAGTCAAGCAATATGTTTTAATCATCATTTTACCATACCTTATCTACTTAACGTAGTTTCCATAACGTTATATCAAAACATATTTTAAACGTTAAATGTTTATATCAAAACCCTAACTTTATGTAATGTTTACATACAAAACATATGTACAAGCTTTTAAGGCATGTGTACAAGGTTACAATGCATAACTTTTAAATAACTTTTCCCTCCTAAATCAATGTACAACTCATTTAAGCCCAAAGTACAATCTGACAAAGCATAGAATTCAAATAAGCTCATTTCCCTCCAATTTTCTTAAGGCATTTTGTACCATCTTTTAGGCATGAGTTACAACTTCCCTAAGCACCATATTTAAACATTCTTTCCCTCCATTTCAGCCCCTACTCGTCCTAAAAACTAAAACCCTAACCCGAAAACCCTAATGAACCCGTCACCCCCTAACTAGCTCGAACCAAGTTTAAACCAAGCAACCACCCTTCTCCATGACACACCACCTTGCTAGCCTCCTTTCACCTACTTGTCACCACCTTGTCACCACCAAGCAACCACCCTACCACCTCCATCACCACCCTTGCTCACCAAGTAAAACCCTTGTCACCTCCTTTGATTTCCGACCATCTCCACCACCCTACACCTCTCCATACTACTTTCCTAGCTTCTATTAGTCACTACTATCCCTTCTTGTCATGTTAGCTAGTCCTTGGCCACTACACCAAGTAAACTTGGTCACCACTCTTTCTTTTACCCTATATATATACAGTAGATATATATATATATATATATATGATAATATAATATTTAAGTAATAGTATACATGCATACATGTACACCGGTTTAAAAATCCAATACTAAGTTTTCATATACTTCAAAATCATGATCTAACCAAGCCATAGAAGAGAAGAAAGAAAAGTATAAGCTATTTAGAAGCCAAGGTTAAGAAGAAAGAAGCTCTTGGTTCATCTCATAAAGTCTTCGGGTTATAAATTGCTCATTTTGACCCATTTCATGAATTCGTATACTAGTAAGCCTTTTTCACTCGTTCAATAAGCTCTTGTATTGTTTTTGATTATATATCAGCTCCAATACATCCTTATGATCTCATGAAATCAGCCCTTAAACCCTAAAGCTTACTCATTTGGTTTTTCTAAACCAAACGCACTCTAAAAACCCTAAAAGCTTTTTTTCATAACCTAATAAGCTATAAGCCATAAGCTGATTTAATAAGCTATTCTAATAAGCTAATCTATCATTTTTATAAGCTTAAAAACTAACTAAAAGCCCTAACCTCGGGTTATTGTTTCTAAACCAAACGTGCCATTTTGGATTTTTAAGCTCATAAGCTTATTTCATAAGCTATAAGCTGGTAAAAACCAACTTATTTTAGCTTATTGTAATAAGCTATAAGCTGCAAAAACTAAATTTGGATTTGAAAAATACAAAGTATATGGTATTTGGACTAAAAAACGCAAAACATTTCATGCATAAGGGTATATATTGTAACTTTTGAAATTATTAAACTTTGGCATAAAAACGTAATTACCTAAGTTAAACTTATGGGTTGGTTTTGCCATACTTGAAAGTTAAAGGGTTAAATGTTTTAAAATCATATATAAAGGGATTAAATTATAAAATATATATACCAAGGGTATATATTGTCATTTTTATATTAT
Organism: Tanacetum coccineum; assembly: GCA_026074375.1. NCBI lineage: Eukaryota > Viridiplantae > Streptophyta > Magnoliopsida > Asterales > Asteraceae > Tanacetum > Tanacetum coccineum. The sequence continues at coordinate 17,553 of BQNB010040369.1, forward strand.
CAAGGGTATAAAATGTAATATTTTTATATTAATTATAAAAATATATTTAAATAATATAAGACTCGATTTTATTAAAACCCGACATATTTGATCGGTTATCATTTCTCGATCGAAACATTATAAAAACAATTATGTTTATATATTAACATAAAATTATCATCTACTAGCATTTGAAGAAACTTAAAATGATGAAAACTTTCATTTAACTAAACGATCACGTTACTCGGATTACATGTAAGGGTGTTTTCATTGGGTAGACGTTTTGACAGAGTTGATGGATTTCCGATTTAAAAGTGTCATAGCTCCTCAAACGTTTTACTACATGACCTCTGGGATGATGAAGCCCGAACAGTGATTCGATGTTTTCACAAGTTTAAAAAAAAAACCAAATTTTAATAATTACGTTAAACTTTATGAAATAAAGTTTTGAAACAATCAAACTAAGACTTGACATATTACCTCAGGTTGCGTGACAAGGTTGTTTACTTCCATTTGAATTCAATTTCAAATCAATCAACTACCTTATCAATGTGAGTTCATAGTCCTACCTTTACATGTTTTCTAAACTCGTGGGGAGATACATGCTATAAACCATGAATACAAGTATTTTCCAACTGTATGCTATCCTGATATATTATTGCCTAAGTACCTCCACATTGCCATAAGGCCCCCACTTTCATGAACCACTAAATTACTTGTAACCGAACGAGACTGTTGAGTAAGCGTGAATGCCATGAATAGATCTATTGGGACTAAACTTCCCTATCAGGGTAGATAACAACGCACTACCATACGGACGCATATCATTTAAGGAACTCCTGGGTGTTTAGCAAAGCACCCGCTGGGGCAATATCTTGTGAATATCTTAAGGTTTCAGTGTCATGAGCTTAGTGCAATAATATAATATTGTTTACCATGATAATTGTATTCGTTGCAATTATTACTATTACATTGACTTGAATTTCAACGATTCATTCATACACTGTGAATTTCACTCACACCGTTGTGTGAACCTGTTAGCAAGATGTAATCTCAGGTAATTGAGCCAAACTATGGCACGGTAGTAGCATTGGCTTGAGGAGGAAGTCCAAACTTGTTATCATTCAAACTCTATGTTTTCATATGTATTTTGGGACCTCCTTTTGTAAAACTCTGAAATAATATTGAATGATAACTAAATTTTCCAAAAAGTCTCTTTTGAGTCATTTTCTATGATTATGACTGTTGATTCATGAAGTAATACCCCAATTTAGCTTCCGCTGCTTTAAGTTAAATAAGAGGGTGTTACAGATTGGTATCAGAGCCGCGGTTATAGAGAACAAGGTTAAGACCTAAACTATAACTACTTTTTTTTCATCCAAGAAAGTCCTCCGTGCCACTACATTTCCCTAATAGTATGTAAAGATACATAACTATTATATAAATAACTTATGTTATTTCCACCGGGTTGTTACAAAGATATGTCTACTCCTGACTATATCTACCCTATTATTGTCCCATCTAATTCCAATGTTGAGGATGCTTTTTCCTCTACAACTACTCCTAACTATACTCCGGCTTTACCGGACTATTTCCCAGCCTCATCAGGAAACACCTCTCCTGATCCTTCAGATGATTTATCTAAGTATCTTTTGGCCTCACTAGCCATTTCACCTTTCCATGATGATCCGTATATGAAGGTCATGCAAACATATAATGCTACTAGTAATGAATCACCTATTCTACGAGTTCCTATTGCTCCACCAACTATTTTGCCTCCATCTCCAGTGTTACCACTATCACCAATGTTTGATCCCTAAGATTTCTTTCTTCTTGAAGAGATTTTGCCACCTCAGAAACGAGCCCGTTCCTGATCATCCTCCTCTACTAATTTTTCTGCCCCACCTCATGTATTTGAGATTGGAGAGAGGTCTCATAAGACGCATCTGGAGGGCCATGTGGAACAGATTGAGACTATTTTGAATCACTTAGATGAGCTCCCTCTTGAGCGCATTGAGCACATGAAAGATAAGATAGAAGGTCTTGGTAATGGTCGAGTAATCATACAACGAGATTTTAACCAACTAGAAACCGAATTTCAAAAAGCCCGTACCCAGATTTTTGGATTTTAGAGAGAGCAAATAAGACATCATGACGAAATTGTTCTTGCTCGCGTCAGGACTTTTACTCTAGAGATACTCATCGAGGATATCCAGGTTCGCCACCGGTTAGATATGAAGAGTCTTCTGGACAAGACCCATAAGCTCAAGAACCATAAGGGAGGACCACCGCCAGACTACTAGACTAGATTCTTATCATTTACAGCTTTTGTTAGAATCCAACCACTGGATGTGTGGCATAAATAATGACACTTGTCAAATTTTAACTATGTAAAATATGTAGACAAGTTGTTTATGACTTAATATAGTGGTGATTCCATTATACCTCGTTGTTTTATGATACCAATTGATGTATGTCGTGGTTGTCTATCCTATATTTTATAGTGTGATGTATCGTATCTTTATGTATCTAGGTTACTATGGCTCTCTTACCATCTGGTTTTCTCAAACCTTTGTACCTAGATATCATGAATATAATTAATAATCAAGATAATGAGAATACGATTTCACCTACACCACCACCAGACTAGCTTTTGATAAGTTATCTAAGTGGTCAGAAACCACTGAAAAATGAATCAGTCCCCGAGAAACCTAATAAGTTAGATGCTTGTTAGAGTGTCCATTCTAAAAAAATTCTTCCATACATTGTACAAATGACTTGTGATATGATTCTTATTTTGTATTGTCTTGTAAATGTGATTTTTTTAGGGGGAAAAAATTGGCTCCTTAAGAGAACATTCATCATCTGCAGCACCAGCCATGTCTTAGGCCCAGTCCATCAGGAAACTAGTTTGCTGATTGATAGTGTTTTCGTAGCTCTAGGAAGCATATAAGCTGCTACCATGACAATTGTGACAATACCAATAGGAACACCCGAACCAAGGAAGAGAAATCCAATAGCAAGGAAAAATGTAGCTACCAAGAGGTTATGAGCTGCACAACCTTTCGATTTTAAAGGTACGGAAAAGGGGTTGTTGTTCTCATCCGATGGTTTTTTGTTTTTGATCGAACTGAATTGGTTTATTTTTCCAGTTAGCAACGTACGAGGGAGTTGCAAGTGAAATTTGCTAACTCGGGACTCTATTGTGAGAAGGCTTTTGTCTTGGTCGAATTCATTCGCCCAAGCCTATTGGAATAGAGGGAAAGCTTACAAAATCACCTGGTCACCAATTTTAAGAAGAAGCTTTAAAATAAAGAAGTATTTGTCACCCAGAAACTGACGATCAAGAAAAATGGAAGATGAATTTTTCAGTTATTTATCATAAAAGGAAATGATCTCAAGAACACTTACGTTAGAAGAATTTCAGGAATTGGGCGTTTTATGCCCAACTATGGTGCTAAATTCTGAGGGAAATTATGGAAGTATCTTCATGGGGGGATTACCAGAAGTATTGAAGGAAATGTTAACGTTCAAAGCTACTCCGAAACTTTAGAGGAAGGAGCCATTACCATACCCAGAGTGTTAATGGATTCAAGTTACCAAAGCACATTTTATGCAAGGAAACCAACGATCCACATACAAATGTTTGATGATTAGAAGAGCCTCTTCACCAACAACAACTACCAAAACACCGTAATAACCAACAACAATAACAACCGCAAAAATGATCAACCACCAACAGCAAGAATAGGTATACAAGAAAAACATCAAGGTTATGCTGCTACCCAACTGAGAACATTGGGTATGCTGGAAACTTTCCTTTGTGTTAAAAGATAATGTACCCATACATCCACACAGGACCTTCACTGTTAAGTGTCGACTTACAATAAGGTGGGTTTAGGGTCATCTGTCTAGGAAAATGCCAGATACAAAGGGCTATCCACTGGGAAGAAACTTCAAACCATGTATTCGTTAAATTGTCATGCCTGAGCGAGAGAAATGAAAGGGCACTACAAATTCATAGTGCTCAAGAGGCAAAACAACAATGCCATGGAATAGCATACTTGGCTAAGGACAGAATAACGCTCACACAAGACCCAGAACAGTTGTTCACGGGTACTTTCCTTCTCTAATACCAACATTAGCTTGTGTATTATTTGATTCAGGAGTCGATTTATAACATTTTTTTGGATCCATATCTCTTGCTTCTAATGCTTTATATCCCACCAATTACCACTAAGATACCATTACGACATTGAAATGGCCGATGGGAATCCTATTAAGGCACATAATACCGTTATCAGGGTATTTTGCACCTCCTTGATTTTGTTAAACAAACCTTTGAATTGGATCTCATGCAGATTAAACTCGGGGTAGTTTCGACGTGTTCTATTGGTCTAGGGACATTGGTTTATCCAAGTATCCATGCTAGAAATTATTATGACGAGACGAAAGTCGTCCACATCCCCATCTCGCGTGGTGAAACTTTGATTCATCGAGGTGATCAAAGTAAAACCCGACTAAGCCTCATATCCTTGTATAAAACCGAAAGGTATATATCCAGGGGAATTATCAAGTTTCATAGCCAGATCCAAGTAAAGAAAGGAAGTCAGAGAGAAAACGATGGAAAAGTTATACCTGTAGTTAGAGAATTTCCGGAACTCTTTCCTAATAATCTACCGGCCTTCCTTCAGTTCTCCAGTAGTATTTCAAATGTTTTAATTCCAGGAGCGAGGCTACCAGTAAGTATAGCCCAAGTACTTACAGATTAGATCAATTCGGAAGGGAGAAATGCAAGGAATACTATCTGACCAACTACAAGATGTCAGCTTTTCAATTGCTAAAACAGAAGAAACTTTGTGAAGCCTAATCTTAGCATACCAAAGGAAATGACTGATTTTGTTGTTTACTGTGATGCATCCCTATAAAGGTCTGGGGGCGGGGTGTTAATGCAAAAGAGGAAAAAGTATTTGCATATGCCATCTCGACAACCTTAAGCCTAAATAAAGAGAAATATTCACACACGACATCGAATTAGGAGCTGGTTGTTCGCTCTTAAAATTTTAGAGACACTGTCTGTATGGCACAAAGTGTTTACTTGTGTTCACTGATCCATAAAATTCTTCAGCATTTCCCTTGATCGAAAGTGTTGAACATATGAATGAGTCAACGCAGTTTGGTTAGAAATTGCTTGTTAGTTTATGATTGTGAGATTCCGCTTCCCATCCTGGAAATGGCAAATGTTTCTTGTGCAGATTGTGAGATTCGTACCATCATGGTTTTGAATTGCTCTCGTTGGTGTACCATTCATGGGGTAACCAAAAGCACTATATTTGAGATACTAAATGGGTACTATTGGCAAGTTACTCTGTCACCTTAAGACAGTTGTTCTTCAAGTCGTTTAATTAAATTGGACTTTTGGTTGTTAATGTTTGGTTGTCATGAGCTGTCTTTAGGGCAAATAATACAGTTTTTCCATGATAATTGTATTTGTTGCCATATTATACCCACTTATGATGAATTGTATTCAAACATGTCATTTTCAAACATCTGTGTGAATTTCACTCAACCTTTGTGTTGACCATTTTAGCATGTTTATCTTAGGTAATTGAGCAATCTATGGCACGGAGTGGGCATTTGGACATAATGAGGACGTCCCACAACCTTTTAACATTTAACTTTATGTTTTGAAATTGTATTTTGAGACAAAAACTAACCTTTGGTAAAACTTTCTGTATGAATTATGAATGATAACTTATCTTTTAATAACGTCTCCTTTGAGTCGTTTTCTATATTGTGACTATGATTATTGAAGTTATATACACCCAGATTTCAGCTTCCGATTGTTGTATGTCAAATACATATGGGGGGTGTTTACACATCACTCATCTGTCGGCCAGGGTTCATATAAATTATTGGGGGTCTGCACTTTTAGTTACATCAACGGGCCGCCTGATTTATAAGGGAACCGCCTCCAGAATAGTGGTTTTCGGACTAGGATCTTTTGTATTAAATACACAATCAAGTTTGATGATAATATGAGATAGTGTCGGTTAATAGATTTACTATAAAAACTATGCATATTCTACCAATTGTATTACACACTCTTAATGTTTACTTTAAAAGAGCCACACAACCATGGATAACATAAAATTAAATAACAATTCACGCAACTCATAAGCACAATGCAAGTTAAATAGTACAGCATAGTGTTAAAGACATAAGTTAAAGAGAAAGGTAAAAGAAGAAAATGCAAACCGGAACACGGGTGATTTATAGTTGTTCGGTCAACGAAGTCCTTTCGCCCTACTCTAATACCCGAATAGTGAGGTAGTTCCCAACTCGAGTGTTACTTCATAGTCAAAAGATCCCTTCTCTGCGTAGGAAATCATACAAGTTGCTTATCATTATTTCTTGACACTATGTAGATGTCAAGTTATTGTTCGGGTACAAACCAACCAGTTATTTTTTATTGGTCTCCACTCACCCACCTCCTTCCCCTCACCACTCGTTTTCCTTCATTCCCAACATAACAAACCTTGTGTTTTAAGGCCTAAACACATAAAACGTGCCGCTTACATTATTTTTTGACACTAAGCTAGATGTCGAGTCCAAATCTTAGCTAGAACTAATCTACCACCCACACTTGTATTTTGAGGACTAATATCCTAATGACACACCATCGACCCTTCTAATTTATTACACTATTAGGATCTACACACTTATTAAATATTGAAAAGACATGCATAGATGTCTGATCTATATGTAACAAATTGTTTACAAATGGAATAAAACTAGACTACATTAACTTTGTATCTTGACAATGGCGAAAAAGTTATTCTTTGCACTTGAGGGGAATCAAAGAAAGGACAAGGATTAAGGTTAGAAAGATTGGATCACATTTAAACAAGATTTAACCAAGTTGACATGATCAAAATTTTAGAGTAGATCTAGAGAGAGATAGAACTAAAAGAAATTTGTGCAAAATAATGGGTTCTTTAAACATTAGTTGGAAGTGACCCTACTATTTATTAAAGCGATGAAAACAGTCTATTTTATCTTGTCTGGAAAGTGACACAACCTAGATTAGATATATTACGGGGGGCGTCAGGGGTATTTACGGGTGGCCGGTCCGACATATTAAGGGACCCCGCCTCAAACAGATGCTCCTGTTTTTGCTTTTTATGGTGAACTGGTTAAAATCTGAGTGAAAAAGTGACTTGTTTTATGGGGGAAATGGACATGAGATTGAAATTTGAAATAACTTACCACATAAAATATTTATTATAATTTCCAAAATTAATTTGTCTAAATAATTTTTGAGAATTTGCTTTGTTATATTTATAAAAATATAAAGTTTAAGACAAAAACTTATTTCTTTGATCATCCTACAAGTTTAATGTTGTTTGTACATACCTTACGTGATTTACGTCGGGTGCAAACAAATGTCGGTGTTGATCGTAGATGCATGTATGCATTTGATGATTGTGAAATTACGAGTAACTTGCGCACTTTAACGTTCGTATTACACGTCAAGTGTTTGTCATCACCAAAACATTAAAAGATAGTTATTTGTTATAGATTAAATATCTAATATTCTGCCAATAACATTATAAGAGATATCGACCTCTATATGAGTAGTCTTAAAATATAATCCTCTGTTCATACATTTAAAATTATATAAGTTTATAACAAGTGATTCCACTGATCTCTGCATCACGTGAAAATTAAAAATCTTCAATACAACGAGGACGATTTATTTCAAGAGAAAATCCATGAAAAATAGTCTTGATGAATGCGGGGACTTTTATGCACTTCATATATGTCACATACGAGTTATACCTGGAGAAAACACATGCCTTAAAAATGTCATCTTAAAATTGGTGTTGAGTTCATAATGTTTAAGTAAATAATAATTTGGTGGACCGCAAGATTTAAAATGTATGACATGTAACAATATAATGCCATATAAAAATTGTAATTTTGATTTGCAACTAAGATCATGACCACCGAAGCGAGGACATTGTATAGTTTATAAATATTTGCAGTTTGTAAGGGGCCAACACGAGTGAGACCTTCCAGACTCTCGTAAATGGTATGTCCATTGGTAATACATTTTGCTCCCCTGGGGGGGGGGGGAGAGGTTGTCAATCTAATAGATCTATTTATAACACTCGCGCTTACACATGGTAATTAACGGTTCATGATGGTGGGCGTTGTGGGTTATTGGTACTTAGGCGCATCAATAATCATTGTAAAGTAGTGTACTTGCGTCCTATTTGTACAAAAACACCGAGCAACGTAATCTCACACTGATGATTTTGTAAAAGTAATTGTTTAAAACAAGTTTAATTTAAAAGCGTGGCGTATATGAAAAACTCAACTTAAATGTAAGTATGACTTTTTTAGCTGAATATCGAGCAAGGGCAAACGTCACACAACTATTCTGAAACGCAACCTAATTAAATATGGGTCGATTTAGAATTATGCAAGTGAAATTAAATGATGCAATATATTTTTATAACATTATATCACCACCTAATAGTTTGCATTTTAGTTTTATAAGTTAAAATAATGTTTATGTCTAATTCATTATTTTTATCCGTTATTATATATTCTACTATTAATTTTAGGTAACCAATATAATAAATCTTTTTCTAGGTATCTAAATTAATTTTTTAAAGTGTACGCGCGTGCTTTTATATTTAAATATAATAAGTCATAACTGATAATATTTCTAAAGGTTTTTTATAGCTCAAACAGAACTGCGGGAAGAACACCAGATAAGAAAAACACCTTTTCTATATCAAATGCACACTATTTTATAAAATATACTCTATGTTCAAAGTTTTAATAAATGTCATAAGTTCTTCTTTATAAAAGTTTCACGTACGACGCTGTAGATTTTGTACTATATTTTTGCCGTGAAAATTACGGAGAGCTCTTCAAAACTCATCTTATATAAATTTTTTGCGACTCGGACCCTAAAAGGATCAAAAATGTCTTTGACCAGGTCTGACCAGATTACTATAAAACAGTTTTTGCCAGGAAACTTACTAAACTTCTTTTGGTCGTATCTCGTTCGCTTTAAGTCCGATTTTTACGTTCTTTATATCCACGTGTTCGGATTTAAGTCTACGATCATATTTTTACGGCCTCGACTCTCTAAGACCTGATTTACTATCCAAAAACCTAGGTAACAATTATGGACAACAACCTAATATTTTTGATTCTACCACTTTAATTCATCCACAAATTGCAACTCCATACTAACCTAATCCCTTCTACTAATTTTTATCACAATAACAAATTTATGCTAAACTAATCTCTTTCAGAAATTTATCAAAAATAAATATAAATTTAAGAACAAGAATAAAATGCACAACTTTACTAGTTTAGGTTTATAATTAACTATCTTAACAACAAAGCTAAGATAATTCATATACAATAATTCTATATAGTGACAATAATAACTTTGTATGTATGTTTTATGAATCATGTTTTATTTGTATTTATTACAAACATTTTTTACCAAGGTTACATTTCTAAAGATTTTACTTGTATCTTTTTGATAATACTTTAATAATACAAACTAGTTGGTGATATAAGTTTGTGAATGAGATGATATGATTAAATTATATGGAATGAGAATATGAGGTGAGAATGATAAACAATAGAAGATGAGTAAATGAGAATACTAGTTTAACACCTAAATCAAACCCCAAGTATTGTTTGATTATCAATAAAACCCTTAAGACCCTCTGGATAAATACTTGAAATTGATCAAATCCAGTTTGTTTCTTGCTTCCTTGTGTGAGCCAAAACTTAGAGAGAATAAGAGAGAAGATATGTGTGAATTTTGCTAGTGTGAATGAGAAGAGTTAGGTTGTTAGTTTATATAGTGGAAGTATTAGTTGGTTAATAGAGTGTCTTGGTTAATAGAACATAAAGGTGGAGGTTGGATATAGATCTTAGATGTTAGGGTTTATTGATATTGGTTAATAGACATGTTAAGAGGGTATTGGATAATAAGATTTTGGTGTTAATAAGATGTAAAGGTTGTAATGGTGTTACAAGAAAGGTTAAAGAGGAGTTTGTTTGGTATAATAGAGGTGCTTATTTTGGTAGGTCATGAGTTGGTCGTGGTTTGTGGCTTGGTCTACGTGACGACCTTCTAATAGATATAGTGTAAGTATAGTCTTGACTAAGGTTATTCGCCATGGTAGTATAAATAACATGCATGCACAAAATATATTAATTACTTTGATTTAAGTAAAATTTGTAAAATAAAATATGTTGACTTATAAATTATATTTGTAAAAGTCATATAACACATATTTGACGTAAACTTATATTTAAGCTATTTTCAGTTTACACGATTTAACTTAACGGTTATTCGTAAAAGTAAATACGTAAAGTTTCAAAGTAAGCCGAGCAATTCTCATTTAACGGAGTACTTGCTAATTCAAATAATTTTTCCTTATTACTTAGAAGACTCTTAAACGTAGAAGCAAACTTTGGCATATGAAGAAGAGCATCCGCGAAGCTAATATCGAAGTGTAATCTTTGAAAGATTTGAAGAAACTTCAACATTTGATTATTATCTTTTTCATGAAACTTTTGGTCGTTAAGTCTTGAAGGATAAGGTATCGACAGTTTAGGTTTAGGCTTTGGAGCAACTTCAGGCCCAGGAATCGGGTCTTGGACAACCGAAGGTTGGACGTGTGCGGTACTTTCTAAACTTGTAGTTTGCACCTTGTCCTTTGTCGCCTCGGTTTCACGTTCCACTTCCTTCGGGAGAGGAGAAGGAGTAGGTGGACGTTAGGTCCATTGTAACAACACCATTTCGTGGTTAATAGCTTTTCACGTCACCTCTCCGTTAGCAATGTATACTAAGTAAGTTATCCCGAACCCGAGGGATTTTGCATTTGTAAGAAATTGCTCATCACGTTCTTTAGCTCATTGCTCATTATGTTCCTAACTCATTGTTTTGATTCATCATTGAAGTCTAAATAATTCATTTTACAATTTCTGTTTTTCATATTGTTAATTTGATTTTGCATAGCTCTCATATTAACATCATTAGTCTTCATGTAATTCGATAAATCATTTGAAGGTCCAACTTGAGCTTGATAATTTGGAGCTTTAAAATTCAGAGCTTGATAATTATTGTTTCCTTGATTAAAGTTTTGCCCTCTTCCTTGATTTTGATTGTATCGGTTTTGATTATTTTGCACATTCGGTTATTAATTATAACCAGGGAGGTCCGAGGTAATTATTCAAGCAATAGCTAAGCATATTACGGTCACCTTGTGGTTGGTAGGAATTACCCCCCGAATTATGGTTACCCGTAGTAGCATAAGCGGCCTCTTGAGTGTAGCCATCGACGGCTGGACACTACGCTAAACGCGAATGGGGGCCACCACAAGTCTCGCATTTTAGACGTACAGATTTGACCGATTATATTTGTCTCATCATATCTAGAAAATTCTTATTCATCATTTCCAATTGTCGAACAACTTCTGGACTCTCGGTAGTAGTAGTAGAAGAGATAGTTCTAGATGTCTCGTCTCGAGTTGCTGAAGTGTCCCAATGGTTTATGTGAGCGTCTCATTTTCGATTAAATTCGTAACATCTTCCCTCTCTTTTGCATAAAAGTTCCTCTCGCCGCTGCAGCATTGATGGTGTCCCGATGCCTTAATGTCAAACCATTATAGAATGTATCAATTTGTGTAACTAAAAGCATATTATGGTTAGGACACCGATCAATGTACAATTTGTAACGTTCCCATGCCTCGAACAATGATTCGTGCGGTTCTTGTATAAATTTTGTGATCTCGTTCCTCAATTTAGTCACCATCGAAGCAGGAAAATATTTCGAGAGAAATTTCCTCATCATTTCGTCGAAAGAGTGGATGGAATTCCTTGGAAGGAGATCATACCATGCAGTAGCATGATGCGTTAAGGAATATGGGAAAAGAGATAGACGAAGGGCGTCAACGGAGACCCCATTTTGCTTCATATGTTGAGTGACTTCCAAAAATTTGTCAATATGTCTATTGGCATCACGCCCGTAATCGTATAATTGGAAAGTATTTTGAACATGTTGAATCAAGTGAATGAACGAATCCAAAATCCTAGCTTGAATTGGAATTGAGGCAATTGGTCTGCCCCGTCCCTTTATAGCTGATGGCACAACTCCTCCATGATCGGGGATTAGCCCATTAGGTCTCACCACCGAGGGGAAACCCATTATTATTAGGAGGAGGTCCCGCAGGAGGCGGTCCCTGATTATTATGAGGAATCTCATACCTTTCCCTTTTTTTCGAAGTCACAAAAGATAGACGGTTCACCTAAATTCTTCATCGAATAAACTCTGCGGGGGCTCTAAGCGTAAGAAAATAGATCAGAAAGAATAGAGCGAGAGCTCAATGCACTAAAAACAAGATAAAAAAATAAGAAGAACAAAAATATTTTTGGAAACCCGATTATCGAACAAGGACTGTAGCTCTCTAGAAAACGCACAAAGAAGCGGAGGAGCGGGTAAGCGCGAGGCGTTTTAAAAACCTTCTCCTTTCGGGTCGAAGTTCGTAGGATCAACCCTCCTTAAACCTCTCTTATAGTTTGTTTAAACTAAAGGTGAGTCGTTTTCACAAGTGACACAACGGTTATTTTTTTGTTGTTTTTCAATTTTTTTGGTAATTTATACTTTAATAATAAAATAAATTGAAAACAAAATATTTTTGTATTTTTATGGTTTTATAAAAGAAAGCATAAAATAATAAACGATAACTTCACGGGGAAGGATTTCAAAACACTAATCTTCAAGCTTCAACACGATATTCGTTATACACCTCCCCGGCAGCGGCGCCAAAAATTTGATTCGATCAAAATAGTTTATATAAAATATATTATGTATCCTAAATATCTCAAATTAGTAATAGTATAGAGAGTATCCCGTTTGATATAAAAATTGTTTGAGGACAAACAATATTCTTATCTCCCGGATGTCGTATCCCGATGAAGTGTGAATTTGAAAACCTTGTTTCTGTTTGTGATCACGTGCTTGGATATTCAAAATTTTAGTTTTTGGATTCTAAACCTAATAACGCAAAGGGAAAGCATATAAAGGCACGCTAAACTAGAAATTAAAAAAATTTAAAAACCTATCGACATTTAAAAGTAATTAAAAACTAATTAAAACTAGGGTTAATTGCTTAAAAATTTACTATACTTGCCACTTTTTGTTATTGTATGTAGACAACTATTTTTTTGCCATTGTGTCGTTCAACTTTTAAATTCGTGCTATTGTGTGTATTTTGTGACCATTTTATCCTCACTTTTTCCAAATTTTAAAGGGTAAAATGGTCATTTTACATGCAGAAATAGTCGCAGAATACACACAATAGCACGAATTCAAAAGTTGAGGTACAAAATGGTAAAAAAAATAGTTGTCTACCTACAATGACAAAAAGTGACAAGTATAATACATTTTTAGACAATTAACCCTTAAAACTAAATTAACTAACTCAATTAACTAAAAATAACAAAATAAGACTCTAAAATTTCAAAATGTAAATTTCTTAAGCTAAATGTATTAAATAAATTTTTAAAACACATAAAATATTTTTTTGACTTTTTAAACTTTTTAAACTATTTTTTAAAACTAAATAATACTAAAAATGAAATTAAAAAGACTAAACTTAATTCTATTTTTTTTAGAAAATTTATAAAAGTACTAGATACTATTCCTAAGGTTTATAAAGAAAAACGACTCAAAAAGCTTAAGCCAATAAGCTGAGAAAATTCGAATAAGATGTTAAGCTTAATTCCTAAAGTAAATATAACAATTAAAGGGTGCAAGTGGTTTATGAAAAAGACTCCAGGGCATAGTGGTAGAGGTGTGTGTGTTATGAAGAGGATGTCACAGGTTCGAACCCTGTGACTTCCTTTTTTTTAAAAAGTATTTTTTTTAAATTTTTTTTTGATAAATCTAATCTATAAGCTAAAATAAGCACTTTTAATAAATAGACTTTTAGACTAAAGCTTATAAATAAGCTAGAAAAGACAGCTTAAAGTAACAGTTTGAGATTTAAGCTAAGACTGTTTGGACATTAAGGACTCAATAAACAAATCAGAAAACAAATAAGCTAAAGACAGACCTAGACTTTCACCTAATAAGCACTAAGGACTCAAAATAAGCAAAATAACATAAGTAGAAAAGCAAACAAATGTATTTAAGATAGCAGACACAAAAAGGACTTAAAGGGCTTTTTGCAAAATTTTAAGCTAAGTTTAAAGCTAAATAAGCCAAAAGAAAAAGCTAAATAAACTAAAACAGATTAAAGTATTTTTTTTATTTTTCTTTTTGAAAAAGCTAATCTATAAGATAAAATAAGCACTTTTAATAAATGGACTTTTAGACTAAAGCTTATAAATAAGCTAGAAAAGACAGCTTAAAGTAACAGCTTGAGATTTAAGCTAAATGACATTAAGCTAAGAATGTTTGGACATTAAGGACTCAATAAACAAATAAGAAAACAAATAAGCTAAAGACAGACCTAGACTTTCACCTAATAAGCACTAAGGACTCAAAATAAGCAAAATAACATAAGCAAAAAAGCAAACAAATGTATTTAAGATAGCAGACACAAAAAGGACTTAAAGGGCTTTTTGCAAAATTTCAAGCTAAGTTTAAAGCTAAATAAGGCAAAAGAAAAAGCTAAATAAACTAAAACAGATTAAAACTAGTACTAGAAGAACACAAATAAGCTAAACTCTGGTAATTTGACTAAAATATTATGCTAGAAAAGAAGACTTAAAAGTGAAAGAACAAGCTAATATTTTTGGCTTTTTGACATTTAAGACAGATTTTAAACTTAAAAATAAGACTCAATAAGCAAAATTTAAGATCAAAAACTTAAAACAAATAAGGAACTTAACTCAATAAGCTAATATAAACTAGAATTAAGCTAAAATAAGCAACTAAATAAGCTAAAATCCTAGGTTAAACAGACTGCATACTTGACTTTTGAATTTGACCTAAAATAAGCTAAGACATGGTCATAAATGATCTACACTATAAAACTCTAAGAACAAGCTTAAAAACTTCAAAATGCTCAACTATTTTTTGATCAAAAGTACTCAAAGGGCTTTTCCAAGCAAACTTACTTTTAAAGACAGATGACAAAGATGCTCATAAACCTCACATTTATCACAAAAACCATACCTCAAGAATAAATTCATAAATAAGCAGTTTGGTACCACATTGAACCAACATATATGAACATATGCTAGCACAAACTCCTAAATATTAATCAAACTTATTCTAGCTTGAGAAATCTAATCCTAAGACTCAATTAAAGCTAATTAAAACTAACTTAATCCCTATATTAACCTTAGCAGTCTTAACTTATGTTAAGACTGCTTATGCCAAACACCCCTTTAGATTTTTGAAAACCATTTTAAAAGCTTAAACAGACCTAGATAAACTTAAATAAGTGAAAATAGATTTAGCACTAAGATAATTAAGGACAAATAAGCAGACTCTAAGGAAAAGTAAGCACTCAGTAATAAGTTTACATTAATAAGTTGTTTTAGACCTATGACTAAGCAGATTTTATTAAAACCTAAATTAAGCTAATCTAAACTAAGAACTAGATATATTAAGCTACAATAAAACTGAATAAGCAACAATAAGCAGGGAATAAGCACACATAAGCAATTATAAGCAGCTGAAATAGAAAATAAGCTAAATAGAGAAAATGAGATAGTACCTTTGTCCTTTGCTCAAATAAGGACTCAAGTGCTCTTAGAGCTTATCTACAAGCTCCAGCTTATCAGAGATAAGCTGGTAATAACCCATAAGCCCTTCCAAATATGGCTTATCATCCTTATAGCTTATTATGACCTTTTTAGATTATTTGAGTAAAGTGGCTAATTCAGCTAAGCTTTTGGGAAGCTTAGTTGAATGATCAATAGCTTATAAGGTAAAGAGCTTATTTTCAGCTTATTAGCTTAATTCTAACCATTATTAAATCATTATTGCAAAATAGTAAGAACATAATTTAAAAACAAAATTAACTAAAATTGAATTTTATTAATACTCAAAGAGATTACAACTTTTTGAGACATAAATTACATTAATGAAATGAAAATAAGCTAAAAACTACAATAAGCTATTAAATTACTAAAAACCTAGATGCTTTCTACTATGTGATTGCATCCCTTTTTATAGTGATGGAGTGAAGCTTCTAGGATCTTGAGGAGCGTCTTCATCAACTAATTTTGTTTGTTTTGTCATCATCAAATAGGGGAAGATTGTTGGGATTCTTGATTTGATGAGACAAAGTGAATAAAAGAATAAAACAAAAGGACTTAAACCCAAAGCTGGAATTCTTCAAAAGATGGAAGATTTTGAAGATTCTAGAAGATCTCCTTATTTAGATAGAAGATAAAGCTTAAAGTTTAAAACATTTATTTATTTTCTAATTCTTATCTTTTGTAAACATGGACTCCTTATGTTATAAAAGGAGGTCCTAGGCGTGTTGTTTTAAGGTGTGTTAAGAAGTAAACACCTAAATATGTGTATGTGTGTGTATTCTAGGCGTGAGATGTAGACGCCATATGTAGTATTAGCCTCAAGGTCAAGGTTACTTGATCCTGTTACAGTTCATTGATGTAACCATATTATTCTGATCAAATAATATTAGGGCTTAGAGTGTATGATAATGAAGAAACACCTTGTTGAATAACTTTATTCATTATGCTATTTTCGATATGCATATTCTTTGATATAAGATCTAAACAATCTGAGCTATAAACGATCCAAGAACTATCATGTGTTTTAGTTTTATCAAGATGGATCTAGAAACAGCTCAAATCACTACTACTGCAAAGTTGCCCACTCTCAAAGAGGGTGAATATGATATATGGAGGCGAAGGATTGAGCAATACTTTCAAGTACAAGACTATGCTCTATGAGATGTCATAGAGAATGGAAACTCATTCAATCCTGCAGCTAAAACAACAACAAATGCTGATGGTACCTCAACTAAACTAATACCAGGTCCTGTAAGTACTGAAGAAAAGGTTCAAAAGAAGAATGATATGAAGGCAAGAAGTATGTTACTAATGGCACTTCCTAATGAACATCTAATGACCTTTAATCAATACAAAGATGCTAAGACTTTGTTTGCTGTTATACAAATAATATTTGGTGGTAATGAAGCCATAAAGAAGACTCAAAAGACTCTCCTAAAGCAAATGTATGAGAACTTTAGTTCTCCAAGCATAGAGTCTCTTGACTCTATTTTTAATAGGATTCAGAAGATTGTAAGTCAACTGGCTATCTTGGGTGAACATATTTCACAAGAAGATCTTCATTTGAAATTCTTGAGAAGTCTGCCTTCTGAATGGATTACTCATGTTGTGGTCTGGAGGAATAAACCTGATCTAGACACAATGAGCTTTGATGATATCTACAACAATTTCAAGATTGTTGAACAAGAGGTTAAAGGAACTGCAAGCTCAAGCTCAAGCTCAAATTCCTAGAACATGGCTTTTGTGTCATCTCCTAGCAGTACTAATGAAGTTTATACTGCTTATGGAGTTAGTACTGCTAACACTCAAGTTAGCCCTGCTAGCACTGCTAGTACTCAAGTCAGTACTGCTAACTTAAGTGATGACACTGTTTATGCATTTTTAGCCAGTTAACCAAATGGGTCTCAACTTGTATATGAGGACCTTAAACAAATCCATAAAGATGACATAGAAGAGATGGATTTGAAGTGGCAGTTAGCATTGCTGAGCATGAGGACAAGAAGGTTCTTCTAGAAAACTAGTAGAAAGATCACTATCAATGGAAGTGATACAGCTGGATATGACAAGTCCAAAGTAGAGTGTTTTAACTACCACAAGATGGGACACTTAGAAACCAAGATAATAGGAACAGGAATCAAGACAGCTCTAGAAGGACTGTAAATGTAGAAGAAATTTCTTCCAAAGCTATGTTGGCTATTGATGGAGCTGGTTTTGACTGGAGCTATATGGCAGATGATGAAGTCCCTATAAATATGGCTTTTATGGCTTTTTCAGACTCTGAGATACATAATGACAAAACTTGTTCAAAAACTTATCTAAAAAGCTTTGAAACTCTTAAAACTCAACTTGATGATTTAAAAATAGAGTTTAACAAATTTGAGTTCAATTTAGCAAATTATAAAAGAGGGTTAGCATCTGTAGAAGAGCAACTTGTCTTTTACAAAAAGAATGAGGTTATTTTTTGTGAGCAACTTGCTGTCTTAAAAAGAGATCTCATATAATGACTCAGAAATTAGTATGCTTAAAAGTGAGTTAGAAAAGCTTAAGCAAAAAAAAGAAAGCAATCAACTTAAAATTGAAAATTTTGATAATGCTTCTAAGAGTCTAGACAAATTAATAGGGAGTCAAATACCTGATAAAAGTAGAAAGGGTCTGGGGTTTGTAAGCTATAATGATGTTCCACCTCCTCCTACAGGGTTATTTTCACCCCCAAACCTTGATTTTCTAACTCTGGTCTAGAGGAGTTCAACAGCCTGAGTTTGAAGGCTATGGACCTAAGACTAGTAAGAGTATTAGTAAAGATATTTCTAATGAGGTTATGGAATCTCCTGATGCCCCATTGGTTAAGGAGTTGGTGTCAGATGATAAGTTAGAGAAGAAAATTGTTTTTCCTACTGTTGCTAAGATATACTTTGTTAGAGCTAAACAACAAGAAAAACGAGTTAGAAAACCAGTCATGTATGCTAAAATGTATAGGTCACAAAGTCCTAGGGGAAATCAAAGAAACTAAAATAATCAGAAGTCCCAACAGCTAGGAAGTAACTTTGTGATGTACAGTAAAGCTTGCTTTGTCTGTGGAAGTTTTGACCATGTGCAGGCTAACTGCAGTTACCATCAAAGGGAAAGGGTAGTATCTGGGAATAATTATACAAGGATGAATTACAACTATTCTACTAAACAGGCTCACCCTAGTGCTCACAGAAACATGGCTGCAAGAGCAGTTTTAATGAAAACTGGCCTAAGACCGCTTAAAACTATTAGGCCTGTTAATACTGCTCATTCCAAAACTATAGTTTATAGTGCTAAACCAATGTCACATTTTTCTAAATCAACACAATCAACTGTAAAGAGGCCTTATCAAATAAAAGCAGCATTAACTAACAAAAATTTTAGCCAATAAGTTAATACTGCTAAGGGAAGTTTTTATACTGCTAGGCCAAAAGCAGTTAATACTGCTAAGCTAAATTTAGCAGTAGTTAATGCTGTTAGGGAAAATCAGGTAAATGCTGTTAAGGCCTTAGCATGTTGGGTTTGGAGACCTACCAAACTTGATAGTGCATCAATTACTTTGAAGAAACATAATTATGTTGACGCGCGAGGCAGATCCAAGTCAGTGATGGCTTGGGTCCCTAAAGGAAACTAATTTCCTTATTTTTATGTGCAGTGTCATCTACAAAAAGAAGATCAAGTCTATGTTGATAGTGGATGCTCTTGGCACATGACATGCAACATGTCCTATCTCTCAGACTTCAAGGAATTTGATAGAGGATATGTTACCTTTAGGGGAGGACATCATGAAACTAAAGGAATTGATGGATCTTTGTACAAAACTGCCTGAAAAGGTTCTTGATTTAGGATAACAAAACAGACTGAGTGAATTGGTGAGAAAAAGAAATGAGAGATGTAGTGAGTTCAAAAACAGAAAGAGAGATGTGTGAAATAAAAACAGATAGAGTGATTCAGTGAGAAAAAGAATTAAGAGATAAAGTGAGAATAAAAAACAGAAAGAGAGCTTGTGAGAATCAAAATTGATGATGGAAATGCTTTTTGGAACAAAATTGCAGTTAAATCTGGTAATTCAAACGTTAGTACTGTTGGGTTTTACTTAGTACTGTTAGGCTAAAATTAGTACTACTAGACTACCGTTAGTACTGTTTGGGAATAACAGATTTTTCTTAATTAAAAATAGTCGTTGAGATATTTCCGCCAACTACTTCACTTATAGGTTTCCTTAAATTGGATAATTCTTGATCTTTCTTTCACTCATAAGATTTCTTCAAGATAAAGAATTAATTTTATTCAGTCGTTCCAATCAAAACCTTAAGTACTCTCTATATGATCTCAATTGACTTTGCCAAATACACATACTCTCATAAACAAACCTAACCCAGACCTTAATCAATCTTTTCTCAATCAACAATGGCTAATTTGGAGTTTTGTGACACACACAACATGGTCGCTTAGTTAAAGAAAATAGAGGGAAGTGAAGGATTTCACCAGATAGTGGATTTTCTCAATTCTAGTCATATAAGGTACGCTCTTACAGAAAATCCCACTATTTATGTTTCACTCATCCAGCAGTTTTGGAACACTGCTACTGGCAGAACACTAGATAATGGAGAAATGGAAATAACTGCTACAATAGATGGGAAAGTTAATGATAGTATAGATTCACCCTTTGAACAATGATCCAGAGGCTTGGTAAAATGGAAAAGAAAAGTATCCATATTATTTAGAGAGAAAAGATTGAAATGGATGAGTGTGTGTTATTGAGAGAAATACTCACACACACTTACTTTTACAAAAGTGAGCGCTTCACGCCCTCCATGGAAGTATTGAAAGAGGGCGGTATTTATAGTCCTAGTGACACAAAAACTATCGGAGTTTGTCATTATTTAGTCTCCTATGTGTACGCTATATAAACTAATGTTAATCAGTGTTTGTACTCCATATTTTAAGGTCTAAACTATTCCCCCAATATGTGGACATATACGGAATTACTTAAATTGGTTCCTAACAAGTACAAATACAATTAAATAAGTCTTCCAAAGCGCTTACAAAGATGAATTTGAAGTTGTCTTGTGAGTTCTCTTGGTCTTGAACTTGTATTTCGCCAGCTTGGATTATTGCGCATGTCTTTTCTAGTTCTGGAACCATGGTAGTATGCATGAGTTGGATTAATTCCCCCCAATTCATGCAGCATGTCATTGAAAAGCTTTTGGGTGTGCATAGACTCCTTTTTGGTGAAGTTTCTGAATCAGCTTTCCCCCCCAAACTAGACACATACCTATCTTGAGCAGATCTTGATAAACATTGATGGTTTAGCTTGAACAATCTTTCTACTTGTCATCAAGTGCACAACGGAAATTTTGTAGAAGTCAAAAACACCATCGACTACTGCTTCTGATCATCTGGGCTTGGTGAATATTCATTCGGGGATGCATGCGAGACAATCAGCATCTTTTTTTTGTTCTCTTCTCATTGTTTGCAGAATACTTCACTAAAACCCATTCTTAGTGAGAGTAGTATACACATACTTCCCCTGGAAGTTGACATTGGTAACATCAAGTCAGTTGTCCCGGATGTACACATGTCCCCCATGATGGTTCGCGAACTCTCGCGGAAGCATCATTGTCGTTGTAGTTCATATACTCGAGATAGTTTTGTCATAAGCACAGAATCTTGATTAGACAAAAGAATCATTACCTCTTGACTTCAGAGACCGGTGAGGAGATGAAGAAGGAATCAAGACACTTGTATAATCAAGGTCTGTGATATGAATGTCATCGAAGTGAAACACTTTGAAGATTTTGCTTAGACTGTGAGTGGTATCTTTGTCTTGGAATAGCACAAAAAATACCCGTGTGAGAAGTGCTGATACATCTTAATTTTTAACTCTCTGGATAATTACCAAACCTAGTATTCTGTCGGCTATTGTTGTGATCACTTGTGAATTAAACCCGATATACAAAACTTGAAAAAGAACTGTGGAAACTCCCCCAAAATTTGTTACTTAAGCTTGCACTTGTTGTGATTGAAGAACGGTCCTGCAAGATTGATCTTTAAGTACTCTATTACCCACTCCGAAAGTATGAGATTGTACACACCTCTTGAAGTTATCCACATCGACTTCTGCGTGTGACACTGAGTTATACAACGTACTCCTTTAAGTGATAGTTATGCAAGCGTCTGCATCCAAACCCACCTGACTGTTGGTGAACTTATATATTTAAATAGTCTTGCAATGTCATAGTTGTTTACGTTCCAGCAAGCATTTTTTTCAAAAATCGGATAGAAAATAGAAGAAAGTTCGATGATGAAAATAAGTAGACGCCTTCGTGAAATCCAACTTCAATCTCAAATAAGGGATACCAAATTAACTTCGTGAACACTTGTCATCGTAGTCTAAATCTCTAGCCATTTTGTCATTTAAGTGAATCTTTTCAGGATCGTTTTCGGATTAAGTGTTGTTGTTTGTGTGGTGTGTTGTTAGGAGTTTGATTGTGTTTGTTGAGTCTTGGTTCTTGATTGTCGGTTGTTGTTTGTTGTTCTTGTTTTTGATATAATATTCCAAATTCGGTCATTTGCGCCGCATAGTCGGTCACATGCCCCACCTGATTCGGGGAAATAGGGTTTCAAAACATAGGTTTTCAATGGAACAAACGCGCAGAATGACTTTAGTCAAAACGCCAATGATACCTCTAATCAAAACTCAACTATCTTGATCATTTAAACGTATTATGAATAAAAGGATTGGGCAGAAGTAACGTTTTGTACAAAAACGCTGAATATTGTCTTAAAATCGCAACCTGTAATCAAATCGCAGTGTAATAGAGTGAACCAAAATGCAACCTACAATGTCAAAACGCCAATGACGTCAAAAGCAACGAGTCAAACGCAACGAGTCAAAACGCATCAGAACGTCACAAACGAACGAGTCAAAAACGCAAAAAAACCAGGTCTCAAACGCAAATGAGTCAAAACGCAGTGAGTCAAAATCGAAACCAGTCTCAAATCAATGGTCAATAACGCAGTGAGTTCAAGAAACGCAAAGACTGTCATAACGCAAACAAGAAGGAAGTCAAAACGCAACAAGAAGAAATCAAAAACGCAACATGAATTTTGCCAGAAAGTCAATGCACGATAAAATATATGGAGTTTTTCCACCTTAATAATCCCTAAAATCGCCCTTTTTGACCTTTTAACTTGATTTCTCTTGCACAATTAGCTACCTTATGCCTAGATCTTGCTTAATAACTAAAACATTCACACATCTAAGCACAATAATTCGGGTTTGATTTTTTTTATTGACTTCTTTTTGACCACGAATTTGATCTTGTTTAACCACAATAATCAGTAGATAAACAACACGGATTCCCCCTATGCTCTGGTGCCAATTGTTAGTATAGATTCACCCTTTGAACAATGATCCGGAGGCTTGGTAAAATGGAAAAGAAAAGTATCCATATTATTTAGAGAGAAAAGAGATGAAATGGGAAGAGTGTGTGTTCTTGAGAGAAAAACACACACACACACTTTTACAAAAGTGAGCTTCACCCCTCCATGGAAGTATGGAGGGGGTATTTATAGTCCTAGTGACACACAACTATCGTAGCTTGTCATTATTAGTCCCTATGTGTCACGCTATAAATAAACTAATGTAATTCCGTGTTTGTCACCATATTTTAAGGCTAACAGTTAAGATTGTTTCTAAGGAATCTATTAGGAGGCATCTCAAGTTAAAAGATTCTGATGGTATTAGCAATTTGCCTACTACTGAAAGTTTTGAGCAACTTGCTCTTATAGGGTATGTGTCCAATTCTGACAAATTAACCTTCCAAAAAGGATACTTTTCCCCTCAATGAAGGTTTTTGATTCATACCATCCTTCATTGTTTAAGTTCTAAGAAAACTGATTGGGAACAATTTAGTAGCAATATAGCAACTGCTATCATTTGCTTGGCCACAAACAGAACTTTTAATTTCTCTAAGAGATTTTTGATGGAATAGTGAAAAATTTGGAAAGTAAACACAAATTTTTGATGCATCCAAGATTTATTCAAGTCTTTTTAAACAAGCACAAGAGACTGCTTCTACCTCACAACAAAACTTATATTGCTCCTACCCTTACACAAAAACTTTTTAGCAATATAAGGAGGGCTTCTAAGGGTTATACTGGGGTGGACATTCCATTGTTTCCAACAATACTTGTTCTGGGCCCAGTTGTTTAGGGTGAAGGATCAACAGTCCTAGTTGAGTCCCATCACATACCCACCAGTGCTCCATCAACCTCATAACCACCAAGTTCATCACCCTCTAAGAGAACTACCAGATAGGAATCTGTGGTTCCTCAGCCCAGATCTCCTACTCAGACCAATGTAGCAGATAAGGCTGCTTCCACAGGTGTGGATGTCAGACATGGAGGGGCTACCACTACTGTTACTAGCTTAGATGCAGGACATGGTAGTGGTAACATAGATAAGACCTCTATCATGCCCCATGATTCACCTCTCCCAAGAGTTTACACACTTGAAAGTGATAATGGCAATATGAAACACAATGAATTGATGGTTTTGGTTACAAAATTGTCAGACAGAGTTGTAGCTTTGGAGATAGACTTGTAGCAAACAAAGAAAGTCTATGGTACTGCTTTTATAAAGCTTATAAAAAAGGTGAAGAAATTGGAAAAAACTGTCAAGATTAGACAAGCTAGAAGGAAGGCCAAAATTTTTGTATCTGATGATGAAGAAGATTTAGAGGATCCTTCCAAACAAGAGAGGAAGATAGTTGAAATTGACCAAGATCCTGATATTTCTTTGGTACAACATGATGTAGAGGTTCAAGGGAGGCATGAGCATGATATGGAGTCTGATTTTGAGTTCACTACCGCTGAAGAAATTTATACTGTTGAAAAAGAAGTTAGTACTGCTGAGCCAGTTTCCACTGCTGGTGTATCAGTTAGTACTGTTGGTGCTAGTTCAGCCAAAGACAAGGGTAAAGCTATAATGGAGGAAGCTGAGACTATTCAGACCAAGACAAAGTTGCAGCTAGAACAAGAAAGACTTGGTTATGAAGAAGCTCTGAGATTATAGGCTGAAATTGATGATGAAGAAAGGCAAATGATTGCCAGAGTACAAGAAGAAGCGAACTCTTTCAATATTAAAGAATGGGATGACATTCAAGCTAGAGCTGAAGCTGATGAAGAGTTTGCACAGAGATTACAATCAGAGGAAAGAGAGATGTGCTCTGAAGCTGAAAAAGCAAGATTGCTTGCAGCGCTTATCAATGAGAGAAAGAGATACTTTGTTGTACAAAGAGCTGAAGAAAGGAGGAACAAGCCCCTTACACAAGCTCAACAGAGGACTTACATGTCTTAATATATCAAGAACATAGGAAGTCATACACTGAAGTAGTTGAAGAGTTATTCTTTTAATGAAATCAAGAATCTGTTTGAAATGACAATGAGGAGAGTACACACATATGTTCCAATGGAAAGTGAAAGTGAAAAAGTAATTCATGAGTTGGCAGCTGGAAGTTCTAAAAGAGATGCAGAAGAAGAACTTGTTCAAGAAAGTTCAAAGAGACTAAAGACTGGAGAAAGCTCAGTACCAGCTAAAGAACCAAAGGATAAAGAAGAAAAAGAACTGTCACAAGAAAGGATACAACAAATGATGATAATAGTTCCAGAGCAAGGAATGAATGTTGAAGCTTTACAAACCAAGTATCCTATAATTGATTGGGAGATTTACACTGAAGGAGCTAGGAAGTACTGGAAGATCATCAGAGTTGGTAATCATACTGAGGTATATCAATTCTTTGATGATATGCTAAAAGCATTTGACAGAGAAGACTTAGTGAAGCTGTAGAGTCTAGTAAAAGAGAAGTTCACATCAACTGAACCAACAGAAGACAAAGAAAGAGAATTATGGGTTGAGTTGAAAAGATTGTTTGAACCAGATACAGATGATGAATTGTGGAAGCTTCAAAAACATATTCATGATGTAACATGGAGACTGTATGATACATGTGGAGGGCATCATGTATCTACAAAGGATGGAGTGGATATCTACATGTTGGTTGAAAGGGAATATCCTTTGTCAAGAGTTGTTCTTACACAGATGTTAGTTGCAAAACTCTTGGTGGAACAAGATAATGAAATGTCAAGAGAACTCCTTAGAAAGATATTCATGCAGGTTAAAAGACCAAGAAGATGAAGTGTTTGGAAGAATCCTCTCAGAAAACAAGGTTTTAATTCAAGAAACTTAATGATTTGGAGGTAAATCACAAGTTTAGGGGAGGATTGTTGGGAATTAAATGTGTTCATACTTAGTACTGCCAAGACAAAGACTTTGTACTGCTTAAAGATACAACTGCCAGTACTAACTAGTTAGTACTGCTAGAAGAAAGTTAGTACTGCCAGTACTAACTTAACATTGCTGAAGGACTTAAGACTGCTGCATGAAGACTGCTAAAGGGATAAAGACGTGTGAAGTGATATGTATTGACTTATTTAGAGTATATTCTATTTAGTTAGAAAGATACATATAAGTTTAACAATATAGAAGATTTGTAGTTATCTTGTAAAGGACTCCTTAGTGTATAAAAGGAGATCCTAGGTTATGGTTTTGCATGCAAAATAGATTCATACGTTTTTCATATATAGCTTCAAGGTTGTAAACCCTATTACTACACAGAGTACTCGTATTATTCATAATAATATTAGAGCTTTTCAGTTATACATTGTTCATACATTGTTCATTTAGTTCACTATTACATTCATATTCTTCTAAGTATTAAAGAGTAGATTCCGCATACTCTTTAGTATTAACAAAGTTTCTATCATAGTTGTCTTGAATCTATTCAATACAACTAACCCTTTTACAAGGTAAGCAAGATCTTAAGTTGGGATCAACAAGAATCTTCAAAATCTTAATAAGAATCTTTAAGATCTCCTTGTTTTACTTGAGCATCAAGTTCTTTATACTTAGTTTTCTTCATCAGCGATCATTACATAGAGCCTACAAAATTAAAGATTCACAAAATGGTTAACATATGGGTTTTAGGGAAAGCTTATTATTAAAATGTTTAACCATTTGTATGTACCACGTGAGGTGAAGGTTTTTACTACTGTAAGTTATTATTACTATTGCATGTTTAAGTTTCTACTGCTCAAGTTCATTTATCTTAAGGCGCGTCATAGAGGGTAATTTGAATCATTTGAAGCCTGAATTAGAAGTGTGATAGTGGTTTATGGTGGTCAAAATCAAAGTTGCATCTACTTAGAGTATCCTATTTGATTGTGACAAAAAAGGGGAAGAAGGAGTTAACAGGTACATTTGGCAACTTATAGATCACTGGTGTGGCATGTTACAAAGGAAGTCTGAATTAAGAAGATTTTGTTTCATTCAGGGAGATGATTACATCTTAACTTTAGGGGAAGCTTTGGCTTTATGATGAAGTTCGTACACGACTTTGTTTGTTTTGTCATCATCAAATAGGGGAAGATTATTGGGATTCTTGATTTGATGAGACAAAGTGAATAAAAGAATGAAATAAAAGGACTTAAATGCAAAGCTGGAATTCTTCAAAAGATGGAAGATTTTGAAAAACCTAGAAGATCTCCTTATTCAAATAGAATATAATAGAAGATATTCCTAAATGTTTAAAAGATTTATTTGTCTAATGTTTATCTTCCTTTGTAAGTCTTGGACTCCTTATGTTATAAAAGGAGGTCCCAAGCGTGTTGTTTTAAGGTGTGTTAAGAAGTAAACACCTAAATGTGTGTGTGCATTCTAGGCGTGAGATGTAGACGCCATATGTAGTTTTAGCCTCAAGGTCAAGGTAACTTGATCCTGTTACAGTTCATTGATGTAACTGTATTATTCTGATCAAATAGTATTGGGGCTTGGAGTGTATGATAATGAAGAAAAACCTTGTTGAATAACTTTGTTCATTATGCTATTTCTGCTATGCATATTCTTTATGTTCATTGTTATTATTATCCTAGATATAAGATCTAAACAATCTGAGCTATAAACGATCCAAGAACTATCATGTGTTTTAGTTCTATCAATGGAGTAGTTGTATTATGTTTGTTTGGGCATAATGTGATCTTTGATATGTAGTGTTTGGATATGAGTTTATTGAATTGGTAAAACATATTTTATATAAGAAAATAGGCCAAAAGGTTTCTTTATACATGTGTTCTATCAATCCATCTAATATATTGGTTATAATAACTTATAAAGGCCGAAAGAATTTGTTGTTATTAATCAATATAATCACTAGTTATATTTAAAGGCCGAAAGGATTTATAACTTGTGATAACTCTATTTTCTAAACTTATAAACACTATTTTAAACACATCATTATCTAAGTGACCATTGCCTAAACAAACATACCTTAATCATTTGAATGAATCATCTTTTAATCACTTTCGTTATAATATCGAATATATGCAAGATTTGGTTAATTTGATCCGTGACAATCTTATTAACCTTAGAACCTTAATTACAAACTGTGAAAACTACAATTCCCGTGGAATGACCTGGACTTACCTAAAAGCTATAATATACACAAACGGGTATACTTCCCGAGTGTTGTGTTTTTAGTAAAAATTGGTATTTTTAGTATTATAAATTTAAAGCTTGTAAATAAATTAATTCGTCAGAAGTTACGTGACCCCCCACTCATACTCATTTAACCAATTAAATGCCAACACGTGGCCATCCAATTCTTATACTCATTTTTTTATTTGAAAGAGAGTAAGAGGCATGTGAATGTTGTGTGTGCATGCATTGGGTTTACGCAAAATGTAGTACGAGGTTCAGACCTCATGATTGGTTAAAAGGTGATATTACTATCATACCCCCTTGATCATATATTTTTTATGGCTGGATCCACACTGGAATGGACAAGTTTACCCCCACACCAACTTTTGGCTATATAACCAAATAGGTAGCAGCTCAAGAAAAAGAGGAGATTAGTTTTAGTTTTTATTTTAGTTTCAGTTCTCTCAAAAAAAGAAACATTGTTTAGCTTATTAAGTTTTTATCTCCAGCTTATTGTATCTTATTGTTTAGCTTATTAAGAATATTTGTAACTACTTATTTGGCTTATTGGGTAATGAGAAATGGAGTGTGGTTAAGTGCTTATTGTTGTGGCTTATTTACTAGTCTTTCTTCTTTTCGTCTTATTTTCTCAAAACATATTTTTGTCACTTAATCTTTATAGCTTATTTTCTGTTTGAATAAGTTGACTTATCGTGGCTTATCTCATACAGAATCTGCTCATATATACCAAATAAGCGCAGGCTTATTTCATTTCTTTTCTATCTTAGTTTATTTGTTTTCAAAACCGATTTGCTTATTTCTAAAATAAGCTCGATTCAAAAGTTTAAAAGTGGTGCAACGAGTTATTGAACTCAGCTATATTTATAGCTTGTGTTGCCACTTATTTTCGAGAGCTTATGAAGTGGCTTATTGGCTTTTAAAACCGTATTTCTAAATCGTAGTTGCTTAAGTTTAAACCATAGCTTATTTTCTTTGTAAAAGTAATCTTTTCTTGGCTTATTTCTTTAAGCTTATTCGAGTTTATCTTTTTCTAGCTTATCTAGTTTGCTTATTCATTTTTGGCTCGATTCGAACCAGAAAAGGAGTGGTGCAAAGAGCGTTTCAGCTTGGCTTACCCATAAGCCTTGTCACCCTTTTAAGTTTCAAGAGCTTCTTCACTTAGCTTATTGTCTTAACAACTTGTTTCCTAAATCTAGTTTGGCTTAATAGTTGAAGCAGTTCCGTTAGCTTATTTGTTTTTAAAACGATTCTTAGTAGCTTATTAAATCCTTTATTATCATTTTCATTAGCTTATTAAACTAGTAGCTTATTTGTTTTGAGTAGCTTATTTAGAAACTTTCTTTTCTTTTTTTTTATCAAAATCTTATTTTAAAAAAAAACGAGTAAAAATGTTTTTTTTTCGAAAACATGTACTAAAAATTTCTGTTTAGTTATTTTGTTATTTAGCTCGGCCTAGTTTGCATTTGGTCCAAACATAAAACAGTTTTATTGGGTTGTTTAGTGTAAAACCGAATTTGGGCTCGGCCCAGTTTGTTT